>PQWD01005053.1:15542-52543 GCA_019425675.1 Leucinodes orbonalis | reverse complement strand
ATGAGATATTACTTGAGAAGTAGATATTTTTTGACCGAATACATGAACAAGTTCCTTTCTGACGCAATTCGGTATTCTCCACCATCCGCAATAAACACCAAACCTTATTTTTATAAAAGCGCACCTTATTTTATATGTCGTTTCATTGACCACTTTTTTTTATTTGCAATATTGTATTTTAAATACACTGAAACCAATAAATATAATATATATAAACCAATAATAAGGTCAAATGACGTCACATATCATTAATCTCATACAAGATATATGGAAACGTTCCTTTTTGACAGTTCAAAAAAGTACGACAACGATAGTGGTGTCAAATACCCAATTATATGGCAGTTTAAGCTCATTTTCGTTACCGTTACCCCGGCCAGAAATATATAATTTGCGGTAGACACTTTTATACATATTGCAATATTAGAACGCTAGAGACTAGCTTAAATGTAATAAATCTACGTATACCATGCCTAAAATTAAGTTTGGGATCTATTTTGTCATGTATAGAATAGTGTTTTTGAGTTAATGTGGCATTGATTTTTTTTCTTTAAACACTGGTGTAGTGTAAATACAATTTAGGTGTGATAAATATATTACCTATATGTATAAAGATTGGATTCCACTAGAAGATAAATTATACCTTTTTTGATGATAATAAAAGTATTTGAACGTGTCTATGAAAATTTACTTTGTCCTTTTATCGCAAATAGCCAGTGAGGTCTGTGTAACTGAACATAAAAATACTAATTTTGTATTTTTTTAATGCAGATATTTGCCAACTTGGAAATAATAATAATAATTTATATTTATTCAGACAAATCCATATGTATTTTTTATATAATAAAAAAACATTTTAACCATCAATATAAACACGATAAGAAGAAATATACGTATTGGTAGAGTTTTACGCATGTATTCATTCACTATGAAGTTGCTAAGTTTAACTTAGGTGGTGTTTATATGAATATGTTTCATCATCAGCTCATTAAACGTCCCCACCGAGGGGCACTAGCCTACCTATAGGGTAATTAGGCCTTAGTCGTCACGCGGGCCCAGTGCGGATTGGACGACTTCACACACACCTTCGAATCTCTTCGCAGGCGTGCATGAAGGTTTCCTCACGAAAACGTATGAATATGTTTATGACGTTATTGGTTTATCGTTTTCAAAACTGCTTGGTGTACAATTAAGATAGTTTAATTTGCATTGCACATAACTGGAAACTTGTAAACCGAATTCTTTGTTGCAATTTATATAAACTAAACTGCAGATATGTGTATATACTAAAATGGTATTGACGTACTGTATATACGACTAGTTATGTACTATGAATGCAACCACATATAAATGGACATTTTAACGTTGATTACCTAACCAGAAATATGGGATGGATGTGTCATACTAGTTCTTACTTAGTAGAATTAGGCAGTATAAAATATTTTCAAATTATAATGTGATTAAAATGAAAATATCAAAATGTGATATCTGTAACATGCGTTTCTCACGATTCAAAGGTGATTCATAATCCCTCAACTAATTACAACAAATAGTCATAACATTTGAAGTTATGAAATGATAAAATCACTGACACCTTCCATATACTTGGATATAGGTACACGTTTACAGCCCTACAGGATATGCCTTTATTTTTATAGACAATGAAAAGATGTTTTAAGTATACAACGATTTACTTTGCTCGCTATCATAAACATAGAATATGTTTGTTAAATCTGCCTGTAGGTACATACAAAGTGAACAAATGTAAATACAATGGTAATATGAGATTAAAATTATTGATTTTAAAGTTTATCGGAACATAACATATGAAGAAACTAGTTTGCAGAACGTATTTAATTTACTTATTGAGTTGTGGCGTTTTGTTATTTTGGATGTTTCACACCTGACTTAAGCTTGCATTCAAAATGGCCGTCTGTCAGATTTACAAAATGGCTGAACCTGTTTGGACGAAAATGTTTGAATTATAAGTCATGGTATCTGGTAACACCAGGTTTGCCTTTGTGCAATATGTAATATTTGGTGTGATGCCGTATTACCTCAACCGTGTGAGCGAGAACGATAGAGCTTGCTTAATCGATCTGGCGTCCAGCCATAGTAAAATCAGCATTTTTTTAAAGCAGGAATTAAATTTCTTGAACGATGAAAAATGTCTATTATGAAACAAAAATAGACTCTCGCTCCGACGGTGATTCTTCGCGGTAGATTGACCTTTGCATGAAATCCATCAAAGGTCAGTCTACTAATAATGAAAACCAATTTTATAGATAATTCTCCGTAAATTAGTTGTATGATAAACGCTAACTTAGTATTGTGATATGTTCTGGTGTGTTTTTACGTGTAATTTCCTACTGATATCCAGAAATTGGACGTGACGAATAAAAGACTTGATTATGCCGAACAATTGACTTTGATTTTATTTTAAGACCTGGCAATATTTTTTTTAAATTAAAAAATATAGTTTTCGCATTATAAGCTTTGTGTAATGGGTAAACATTTTACATAAAAATTGTTTAGTGATATTCATATTTTAATGAATATGAATAAAAATATCTATGTATGTGTAAATAAAGCAAGTCATATTTATAAAGGTATGCAGGTATTCGAGCATTAAAATTTTTTGGGACCCAAGCTAATCTATGTGACTACTATGAGTTTAATGCCCGTATTCATGAACGAGACTCGAGCGTTGATCTTTACTTGAATAGCGTTAGAAAGGGATAGCGCTCTATATGATGAATAGCGCCATCCCTTTCTAACATAATTGAGCCTCGTTCTAGAATACGGACCCACTTATCTGTATTATTACAGTTTAAAATATCAACACTCTCCGATAACTCATACTCAACGATAATAATTGAGAAATTCGTAAAACACATTTATTTATATTTTTATAATTCTGCCACCACCGAGTTCTCTGTCGATCCAACAACTTCGGAAAGGCTCGATAGATTCGATAGTCCATTGTCTACTATATAAAAATAAGTTGGGTTTTCCTTCCTGACGCTGTAACTCCCGAACGCACGAACCGATTTCCACGGTTTTGCATTCGTTGGAAAGGTCTCGGGCTCCGTGAGGTTTATAGCAAATAAAATTCAGGAAAAATTTCAACAGAAAAGCGGAAAAATCTTTTTTCGCATACAGCGCCATCTCTGATACATAGCACGTACTACAAACCAATATTTTAAGTAGATGGCATCTTTTGATCACCAAACGAAATGTTACATAAAACGAAGCCATCTGGTGGCGAAACGGAGTTCGCTGGGTTTGCTAGTTAATTAATAAAGGGCCATATCAATTAATAATCTCTGACGTATGAGGTAATTTCTTTGAAAAACGCAGTTCTTTGTGGTTGTAATGTAGGTGCTCAAATAAAAACCATTTGTAAGAAATTAATTAAGCATCATAAATGCATTTTAATCGTCTCTTGCTAAATAGCCGCACAAAAATAATGCACATTAAAAATTCATAATAAAATTAATAATTACAACGGTGCCTACTTAAATGCTTGCAATAAGTTGACAAAGTTAAGAAACCAGAGGATCGTAAGTTAACGACTACGTTAGGCAGTCGCACGTAGCACGAGTGGAAACTCACAACACACAATATATGAATCTATCGTCTACGCACGTGCTACGTTCGAGCGGATATAAAAACAAATATAATTTCACATTTCTACATATAATTCTGACAGTTCTAAATATAAAATAAAAAGCTATTGCAAAAATCATACATAACAAATACACAAACATAATTATAATTAATTCATTAACTTGCAAGACATCACTCATCTCACAAAGATATGATTTCTTTATAAAAAGACAGTATGTTATACGTCACAAAAAGAAAATTTCCAAATAACTGCTAACAACTGCAATTTTTTTTTGTATACAACTTGAGTATGAATATCTTCATTTACAAAGTTCTGTACTTTAATAACCTTACAAATCAGATGCCGAAGGCTCTGGTAGATGTTTTTCAGAAGGAATTACCCAGCCAATAGGGAGAGCTGATCCTGCTTGATCTAAATACTGGTCCCACCGGCGTCTGTAACAATTATGATAATATTAGTTACTTATACGCTTTACTCTCTTCCTTCAATACATCTATCCACCTCTGGACATAGGTCTCCCCCATTTTGCGCCAGATATCCTCCGCTTTTCATCCAGCCCCACCTCCAGCGACCTCTCGCAAGTCGGTCAATCTGTCCGGGCGTCTCACGTAGTGGCGTGCACAGAGATGAGTAGGGTATGCAAAGTGAGTGACACTTAGTAGACTTATCGACCTATAGTCACTGCTACCAGTAAGATTTAATATGACTTGCTCACCTTTATTACAAGTTAAGTAAAAATTAATTAATACAATTTAGACTTACAAAAAGCACTTGAACATTAAAATCCAATAAAAAGTGCATAATATATAAGACAGGTTAATTATTTAACTTAAGCTAAAAATGAATTTTGAGAATTGAAAAAAAATTCTTCAGTGGTTTTGTCCTGCTAAAAGGTATATATATATATCTAAGAGATAAGCACTATTCAAAAATGTTGGTTTTCTGCCTGAACAAATATTAAAAAGGTCTAAAAATTAATAGCAACTAACCTGACAGCAATAAATCTCCCGACATCCCCTTGAAAGTCCCTTTGTGGTGCATTTGTGGCATTCCCAAACAGCACCTTCCTCCCACTTCCTCAGATGGGACCCAATTTCTTTATCAAAATTTACATCGGGAGCTTGCGTAATATTATCTTCTTGTAACTTCTTGCGAAGATTCTCCTCTTCTTTTTCGTAGGTCACCAGTTTTTGAGTCCAGAGTTGTTTTATTTTATCTGAGAAACAATAGTAAAAAAGTTATTAGGTACTTCGTTATAAGGAGCGTCGGTGGCTTAATGGTGTGAAATGTTCCCTAACGATCGGGCGCAGGTTCAAATCCATGTACCAATGTAATTTCGAATCTTCGAAATTATATGTACGTGATCTGACACTTGTAGGGTAAAGGAAAACATTGTGAAGAAACCTGCGCACGCCTGCGAAGAGCTTTAAAGGTTGTGCGTGAAGTAGGCCAATCCGTACTGGGACCGCGTGGACAACTAAGGCCTATACATACATGCCCCTTGGTGGTGACGTTTAGGGAGCTGACGATGATGAAGATGATAATGACGATGCTGATGATGACTTCATTGTATCGAGTATGATTAAGCGGAATAAGCCGCACAGGTGACATGGTGCACTACACTTGGCACCTTAATACTATTAATAATAAATCTGGTTTTTGAATTATTCCTTTGGCAATAATTATAATTATGGATCATTAGCCAAATCCTGGTATGCTTTTGGTTTTACCAGAAAGTGAAATTACTAAAGAGTGACATTACATATTAACGTTACAAATAAGCAATTGCCTTATTAGCCTGGTGATAATTTTTCCTTAGCAAAATAAAGTTAACCTCAGTCTCCCTGAGTGTGTTAAACTATTGAACTCCATGGGGGTAACCACAATCTCATAAAACAGTATTGTTATAATGAAGTCAGCATTTTTGTACCAGAAAAGACGAAGTAATATTATTGTAACACGGTTTTAATCGAATCGAGATACAATGGAAAATCTTTTGTTTATGACTACTAACGTAATTATTAACGGTTAAGGCGAAAAATGCTAAATGATGTCATTTCAAAACAAACAACTAATGCCCGTATTCTAGAATAAGACTCAACATTGATATGATTAAAAGGGGTAGAGCTTTATACGATAATTAGCAGAATCCCTTTCCAACTCTAAATATTAATGCTTGAGTCTCGTTCTAGTAGGCGGGCCTTAGTATTGTATAACTTATGTTTTAAATTGTTTTACTTATTAGCATGTAGATTAAAATGGCGTTGGGCAGGTCATATAGCACGAAAAGAAGATAACAGATGGGCAGAGGCGAATCATCCATTGATACCCAAGGGACACAAAACGACCACATGGCCGACCAAGGCGACGATAGTCCGATGATATTGTCCAAGTGGCTGGCCATACATGGACGAGCCAAGCCAGAGATATGGAAAAATGGAAGGAGACGGAAGAGGCCTACCCCCAAAAATGGGCTCCTAACAATTAACTAATTTGTCTAATAACTTTAATATGTACTGTAAAGTGAGCAATAAAAGGCTATATTATATTATTATTATTTCTTACCAATTTTCTCCTCAAATTCCTTGGATTCAGGCTCAGAAATACTTTCACCTCTACCCTTAGCTGTGTTCGCTCTTGCCTTTCCGCAGTCCTTTCAGTGCATCCAACTTGGCGATGACTCTCTTTGCATTGTGCTTCTTACGCAGTACTTCCTTCAACACAATATCCGCTTGCAGTTTTGCTTCTTCATCCTGAAAGGTAATATGGGATTGATAAGTTTTGTATGGAGTTGGAAAGTATAGGCTGACCCCAATAAAAGATGACTCATGACTTGGGTAAGGTGACAAGTAACAGATGAAGTGATTGGTGTAATATTTGAGATGAGACTAAAACTGGCAGAAAAAAAATATCAACAGAATATGTTCTCTCTACAACCTATCGCAGTCCACTGCTGGACATAGGTCTCCCCCATTTTGCGCCAGATATCCCGGTCCTCCGCTTTTCTCATCCAGCTCCCACCAGCGACCTTCCGCAAGTCGTCGGTCCATCGGGCCGGAGGGCGTCCTACGCTACGCTTGCCAAGACGCGGTCTCCACTCCAGAACTCGTCTGCTCCAACGGCCATCGGTTCTACGACATACGTGACCAGCCCACTGCCACTTCAACTTGCTGATCCGGCGGGCTATGTCGGTAACTTTAGTTCTCTTGCGGATTAAATCATTTCTGATCTTATCCCTAAGAGAGACTCCAAGCATAGCTCGCTCCATTGCGCGTTGAGTGACTTTGAACTTGTGAACCAATACCGCAGTCAGTGTCCATGTCTCAGCTGCGTATGTTAGCACGGGTAGGACGCATTGCTCAAAGACTTTCGTCTTTAAGCATTGCGGAATAGTTGACGTTAAGACATGACGTAGCTTACCGAATGCCGCCCAGCCCAACTGAATCCTCCTACTAGCCTCCTTCTCGAAGTTATGCCGGCCAAGTTGGATGGTTTGGCCCAGGTAGATATACTCCTGCACAACCTCGAGACGGACGCCATCGACGCATATCGGTTGTGGCATGACACGACTGTTGAACATGACTTTTGTCTTGTCCAAATTCATGCCAAGCCCAACTCGTCGGGAAGATTCATTTAGGCTGTTCAGCATCTCCGCAAGCTCTTCCGATGACTCTGCCACGATGACGATATCGTCAGCAAAACGAAGATGAGAAATATACTCTCCATTGACGTTGACGCCTCGTTCAGACCAGTCCAGGGTCTTGAAGACATCCTCCAATGCGTTTGTGAACAGTTTCGGGGATATTACATCCCCCTGTCTCACACCACGACGCAATTGGATGGGTCTTGTCCGCTGGTCTTGGATCTCAACGGTCATCGTCGCTGCGTTGGAGAGACACCTCGATATATCGCCAGTCGATACCGCATCGCTGCAGAGCCTCCAGAACAGCCCAGGTTTCGACGGAGTCGAAGGCTTTCTCGTAGTCCACAAATGCCATACACAGCGGCTGGTTATACTCTTCGGTCTTCTGTATAAGCTGCCGAACAGTATGGATGTGGTCCACGGTGCTGTAGCCTTTTCGAAACCCAGCCTGCTCCGGTGGTTGGAATTCGTCAAGTCTAATGGCGAGACGGTTCGCTACAACTCTGGAAAACAACTTATAGACGTGGCTCAGAAGCGCTATCGGTCTGTAATTCTTCAAGAGAGTTTTGTCACCCTTCTTGAAGAATAAGACGACAACGCTTCTGGACCACGCCTCTGGTGTAGTTCCTTGGTGAATGACGGCATTAAAGAGCTCAACTAATGCCCTAAGGACGGGCTGTCCACCGGCTTTTAGGAGCTCTGTCGTAATACCGTCATCCCCCGGGACCCTCCCATTCCTGAGTTGTATATAATATGTTCAAATACAGCTAAACAATTCGCATTTGCAGTCAAAAGTTATAAATGGTTTCCATTTTGAGTACACCTCTTATTCATCACTGACCATAGCTTTATTTCTGCTAGAAATTTTCTAGCAGTTTTAAAATCATAATAGAATACTTTTTACTATAAACTATGAAAAAGGTAAGTGTTGGTTAATTATTTCACCATGACATAATATTGTAACTAAATAAATATAATATTCCCATACAGCATAACTATTGAGGAGAGATTGATGGATGTTAATGACTACAATCTTAGGATTGTTTTGCCAACAGCTTAACAAGAATTTTTATTTACTATGCAGTTTCCCTGTGGGATTTGAACCCACATTATGTTACATTTACTGTTTTGCACAATGAAACTGGTTTTATAATCATTTGTGATACAACTTACTTGTTTTGCCTTGTTAATTGTATCCTTGATTTTCTGCAGGTTTTCATCAATTTTTCTAGATCGTTCCGCTAGGTCTTTGATTCTGTCCTCTTTGGCTCGCTTCCTTTCCTGCTGTAGCCTTTTCAAACGCATCCTCTTTGCAGTTCTCTTTGTTATTAGTTTTTTGAGTGCATCCAAGTAAGAAACATTTATATCAGATAGAAGTTTAGTAATCTCAATTTTCTTTTCATTTACTTTGTTGATTTTTGCCTTCCATTCATCTTCAGTATAAGATTTAAAATTTTGTTCTAGCAAATTCTCTTGTTTTTTCAATTCATTAAGAGTTAATACCACTTCTCGTAAATTATCACGGAGTTTGGATATGGATAAAAAGTTCTGTTTCCTTTTAGATTTCTTGAGAGGTATCAGATTTTCAAATTTTTTAATGAAATTCTGATCTAGCACTTCTTTTGACGGTGGAGGTGTGGAAACAGGTATGACATATAGCTCTGGAGGTGGAAGTGGTGGTGGCGGGATGAAATTGGGTGGTACAAAATTACCTTGGAATGTAGACATTTGAAAATTATTATAATTATGATTGTTAGACATGATTTGCAAATAATATAATATAGTGAAAAAGCTATAAAAGGTATATAAAAAACTTAGATTATGGTGCAGCAGATTCTGGTAACTGACTCTCAGCTTCTTTTAGCACTTGTTCAGCTGCCAAATAATCTTCACTCTCTTTAAGATCTTGTTCTGTTTCTAAAATATTTTTTAGTTCAGCAAATGCCTTCACTAATCTGCAAGGTAAATGAAATAATAAAATATATTAATCTATCTTATGTGATAAGTTCTCTTTGTTTGAAACTAATTCATTGTTTCATTATGACTTATGAATATAAATTGATGCAGAATGGAAAAAATTAAAGTAATGAAATAAGTTCTAAATAATTCGTAATGAAAATAAGTTCTTATTTTCCTTCTATACAATAAATACGATTGTGCTATCATTCCGCTTGCAATAATGAAACAACAAAAGATAACCTAAATTGTAACCTTCTAACATCTGCATAAATAGTAGTGAATTTTAACGAGAATACAATAAAACAATCACATTTAATGTTTCAAATATTTAAGAACACCTATAAATACCATAACAAAAGGATACCCACCTTCTTTGGCAGTCTGGAACCATCATTAGAGACTCTTGAAGAACCTCTTCTTGCTTGCGAATGTTGTGTTCATCTTGACCCTCGTCTTTTAACTTTTGTATCCTATTCTTCTGTTGTTCAGCCTCTTTCTCGTATACAACTTTCTCTTTAGCAATTCGCTTTACAACACCCGTCTTGATTTTAATTTGACGAATTCTAGGATCTGCCATTGCAATAGAAATAGATAAAATGCCGACAACTTTTGTTTTTTACAACAAAAATGACAAGACAAAAACTGACAGCTACAATGACATTGACAACAGTATTTTTTATTATCTAAATGCGTGAAATCTTGAAGAAAGTAATCAACACAAAGCAAGTTTAGTGACAAACAAAACACTACATAATCAAGACCAAGATATTTAATAGTTTAAGTACTCTCTTTATGCACAGAAGAAAGTATGCTATTAATCAATCTATAATAATTAAAGAAGAATATTGTGAGTTATTTTTGGAGTAGTCAAATTATTTTATTTTGCTTTCTCTCTTTAACCAATCGCAGTCCACTGCTGGTCATAGGTCACCCCAAAGTGTAAGCCTTGTTAAATGTAATATTTTGGGTCTCCCCAATTTTGCATCAGATTTGGAGGAGTTTGCGAAGGGCGGAGGGATGCGCCAGATATCCTGGTCCTCCGCTTTTCTTATCCAGACTACACCAGCGACCTTTGCATCATTTTATCAGGAATAGGTATTAAAATAATAGACGTTACCTCATGTTGTTCCTTAATACCCCCAAAACGGTAGGTACTTATATTATCTGATACCTTATGTCTGGGGATTTGATGCATCTGTCATCTTCTTTATCTTAACCTGCGAGATATTTCCACGGATAAACAACAAGATAAATAGTTGACAAAACAAGGACACCGTTAGTAGGTTTGCGGTGTCAACATGAGGTGGTTTCTGTTTTTGGCAGGTATTTATACTAAACTTATTCATTATCTTAACTTTCGCGAATTCCATACTTTGTCAACCATATTCCGGATTTATTTGCGGTAAATTTAAAACTTCATATCAATGTGTCATATAATAACACCTCTCAGATGTGTTGATGACTTTTCAGGGGGCTTGGTATACTCAACAGTCGAAGCGATATTTCATGTTGGGCCATCGCTTGCAACTTTATAAGGCGCAGATTCGTCCCCACATAGAATATTGCTCCCACCTTTGGGCAGGAGCACCTCAGTACCAGCTTCTTCCATTTGACCGCATTCAAAGACGCGCTGCTCGGATCGTCAACGATCCGGTTATTTCCGATCGGCTCGATGCTTTGGGTTTGCGTAGAGATATGGCCTCACTCTGCATCCTCTTCCGCGTATATCATGGGGAGTGTTCTGAGCAACTATTCGAAAACGTTCCGGCTGCCACATTTCACCACCGCACTTCGAGGCAAAACTCAAAATTTCATCCTCACCACCTAGATGAATGGAAGTCCTCGACAGTGCGTTTTTGTCGTAATTTCTTGCCACGAACGACGAAATTGTGGAATCAGTTGCTGCCGGAGATATTTCCTGAGCGATACGACCTGGCAACCTTCAAAAGAAGAGCGGATTCCCTGTTGAAAGGCCGGTAACGCATTTCAGTGTCCTCTCGTATTGCAAATGTACAAGAGCGGCGGTGTCATTTACCATTAGCTCGTTTGCTCGTTTGCCTGCTATAGATTAAAAAAACGCGGGCCCAGTGTGGATTGGCTGACTTCACGCACAACCTTTGAATCACAGGACATCTTCACAGGCGTGCAGATTTAATCATTACACTTATATTATTTTAAGAAATGGCTGGAAGCCCCCAATTACCTATAATTTTCACGGAACATTTTAAATTAAGGCTCGTGACTTAATCATACAAACTCCCCATAGCATGTGTGAGAAGGCCGGTCTGTAGTCAGACAAGCGATGATGTAATCTTTCCTGACGTACCAAACAAATTGCAAGTTGAAGCCACCTATGGTGCAGCCAATGGTAAGGCTGGCTCTCAACCTAAAGGTTTTTGCGAGCTTACGGACCTTTCAAAATGGGACTATACACCTCGGCATAGGTGTTGCTATGGGCTAGGTAACCTAGTATATATTTGGAGATAAATGTGATCTGGTACGTGCACGTAACGCGAATAAGTAACGGGAAAGAATTTCCTGTAAGTGTAGTTAAGTATGGGTAGTGAAGATCACTAGATTCATCCAAAGGAATAGAAATATATGTTGTTTAGGAGCAGTTTTTTTTTACTAAAATATATTCTTTGGCTTGTTGTTGGTGTTATTATCGACTTTACTGTTCTCAAGTACCTTCGTACGGAACTGATAACGGCGATTGTTTTCGCAATACTCTTAAATCGTACCTGACCAAAGGTTAACGACAAATAATAGGTAGGTATATTTATTTAGTTATGCAACAGATATGCAATTTGTCTTTTTTTATCTTGACATTGCACTTGAGGGCTCGATGGGCGTAGCGGCTGGTGCATTCGGTTGACGACCGTAATAATCAAGCAAACTTTCGCAATTGTCTATCGGATGGGTAACCGAAAAATATTATCTATTCTCAGCGTGCTTTGGAAGGCAAACCGTTGATTCGGCTACTATCTAACGATAGTAGATGTTATCGCCCACCAATCAGCCCTTGAGCCACGTGGTGAGTTAAGAGCCAAACTCTAAAAACCTGTTTTTGCAGTCATTGTAGATTGATGTGATATAATTGCACGTGGAAGCGCAATGGTTCAATCTTCAAATCAAATAGTATATGTCTCTTCAACGTATTGTAGTGCTGCTGGACAATTATTTCCCCCATTTAGCGCTTGATATCCCAGTTCTCCGCTTTCTACTCCAGCCTCCTTTCGGTAGTCATCGGTTCATCTGTCAGGACGATGTTTGCTACGCTGGCCAATGCGCGGTCTCCACTCCAGAACTCGCCGCTCAACGGCCACGGTTCTGAAGAAAGAAAGAAAAATATTTATTTGGTGCAATTAAATTATTACATGTTAGTTCTTAAAATATTCTTATGTGATTCATCCACTGCCACTTAAATTATCTGGAAATAAATGTTTCTTATTATAGGTGTGTCTGCTGCTGTATGCGCGGTGACCAAATCTCCGACGCAACGCGACTTCTTTGTGGAGCCATCTGGAAATGGCGCACTTGATTTCATCGTTGTTACATCGGGTGAGGCTTTTACTACAAGTATTACGTTTTATGGTATACAAAATCGAACTAATTTGGCATTTTCTGAGGTTAATGTATACCACCATTATATTTTAAATATTTTTTATTGCATTAGCCTCGTCATTACCAGGCGAGACTGAAAAGTGAAAACAATAAAAACAACCTTGTCGTCTGCTAGATATAAGCACTATAAGTAATGCCGTTAACTAATAATCGGTCGATTATGACTTTTTGAATACACCCAGAATAAAATGCTGATCTAGGAATATTTCCCCAAATATTATTAACTTGTTTAGTTTCTGACATAGGATCTCGTAACTACAAGTTCAGATATCATGGATTTTGTTTTTATAAAAAGTAACCTGAGTAGTTGTTTTTGATGTTTAATGAAAACAGTACCTACGCTGATCTGATGGTAATTGACATATTACCATGACAGTGGCAGTGTTGAAGGAAACCAATGACGAAATTGTAATTATTTTATAACCACTTCATAAATAAAGTTTGTAGTGGAAATAGAAACTTAGGTACCTACCTACCTACGCAAAGAAATGCCTCCCCCAAAGAGCGTTAACCATTCCGATCCATAGAGACCGCATCCATCCCCTGCCGGAACCCTTAGCAACTTATCAGACAGTCGCGTCACAGGACGTCCCACACTATGCATTCCTAAAGCATTGTACGAAATCATCACGGCAATAACATTGAAAACCATACAGGGTTTTACAAGTTTTATTGGTGAACAAAAGTTTCATAAAGTTATACAATGTGTCTACAAGCATGCAGTGTTTTCTCCAACAGACAAGGGTACCCTAACCCTTGGCAATATAGGGCGAAAGGCATCTCAAAATGACCCAGATGTAATGTTCGACATGATCGCCGCCCTCGACGAGGCCAGTGGTGGGTGGAAGGTCACCATCCAGTGGGAAGGCCCCAGTGATCGAGTATTTGAAGACTGCTTCGGATTTAGTAAGTGGTTTGTTTAATGCAATCAAAAAAAAATTTGTCTTTCTTATTTTTCTGGTGTCACTTTGTGTACCTGACTTAGTTATAATTGATTTTACTTAGTTTTTATAGATAGTTTTATCTATCCAGTCTCTTTAGAATGAAGTTCAGCTTTTTAATTTTTAATGATTATAAGAAATCAGAAACCCATTGTTTTTTTCTTATCTGCATACGTCATCAGAGACTTATATAAAGACCCTTCTATCCTAGCGTGATTATAAAAATAAACTAATTGTATGACAGAGGAGTAAAGAATGGTACGGAGGACCGGAACAGAAAGAACAGTATTGGCCGATCCAGAACAGCAAGCTCCAGAAGTACTCCATCGTCTCCAAAGAGGAGGACAATGCAGCCGTCTCCGAGAGATACTGGCTCAACTCAGCCGGGTACTATTTCTACGTCCACCCTGAAGTACCCCTCTTCGTGGACTACCACAACGTTCAGGATGACCACATCTGCTTCATCTCAGAAGTTACCGCTCCCTACTCAAGCAAGCGCACTCGAAATATCTTAAAATACGACATTTGGTTCTTCGCCAACCCAAAGATTGCTCACCAACATGCCGTTGAAACTTATCTGGGTAAACCATCTGGTGTGCCTGACTACAGAATGATTCAGTACCCAGTCTGGTCAACTTGGGCGAGGTATTCCCGTCAGATCGACCAGAACAGCCTCTGGGCTTTTGCCAATGAGATTGCTGACAGCGGATTCCCAAATGCGCAGTTCGAAATCGACGATTTATGGGAGATCTGCTACGGGTCCCTAACCGTTGATGAGAGGAAACTCCCCAACTTGAAGCAGCTCGTCCAGGACATCAAATCGCTAGGATTTAGAGTTGCCATCTGGGTGCATCCTTTCATCAACAAGGACTGCGATCCTTGGTATTCTGAGGCTTTGGAAAAAGGGTAAGTTGTTGATATTTGAGCAGTAGCTTTTTGTAACACTTTGCAAGCAAAATATTGGACGTCAAGATGTATCAAAACAAAGTAATTAATGTTTATAAATAACTAATTAAGCCTATTCGGCTTCCTTATCTGTTGGAATCTTTACGAAAGAAATGTCTAATGTCGTTTGAGCAAAACGCCTAAAGAGAGCACGATTTCATTGATTATAGGTATAGCGTTTGATCTTGGATACATTTAAGGCTGAAAGCCATCTGTAAAGACCATCTGCGACCAACAGCAGCAGTCAGTTCGAAAAATAAAGATCTTGGATATTGATTGCTATAAAGTACAAAAATCGAAAATAGTTTATGAAAGTACCATACGTATTTTTTCCAGATACTTAGTTCTGAATGAAGAGGGTAACCCAGACACTCTGTGGTGGAACAACAATGGCTCTATTCCCGGGTACATTGACTTCACAAAACCCGAAGCTGCCGAGTGGTATACTTCCAGAGTTCAGACCTGATCGATACTTACATATCGACACTTTTGAAGTTCGATGCTGGTGAATCAAGCTGGCTCCTCAGGTAAGATATTAATTGGACTAACCTGTGAACCAACAAGGTAATCAAGGTAGGAACAGTAAATGCAGGCTTGAGGGTTAAAACCCTCAATAAGGAATAAAGGATCAATAAGGAAATTGTAAGGAATAAAGTACAGTACATCTTATAAAGCGATTTCAGTTGATTACGTTACCATACCAATGAACCGACAATTTTATAAATAAATTGATTTCAGGTCGCTTGAAAATTGATCGTAGGCATAATTTAAACAATATATATAATGAAGAAAAGAATCAGCAGAGTAATTGACAGGGGGAAGGTCGTCAGTTGAATGATATAAATGGTAAATGCATACTCGGATTGAATACCTGCTCGGCACATATAATCCCCCTGCTGACGACTTTACCCCTATCGATAGATCTGCTGAGGCTTTTTTATCATTTTTAAAGAATAAAGAATAGCCTGTATCAGTTTCATTCGACCGGAAATGGAATAAAAATAATTACTTTTAATATAGGTAGATATAACCTGCTGACATACAACCCACCATTTTCTTCACAGCTGACGGTTACTATAATTATTATTATTGTTAAAACTACAATATGCAAATTTTTGAACGAACAGAATTTTTTTTTTTTTACACACTTGAAACTCTCTCCCCACTCGCCCCACCCTTACTGGAGCTGCTGACGTTCGATTTACTCAATGACTACCCATGAAAAGTACGTTATGACATGAATCAATCGACCAGAAATGGTTATGTCAAATGCAACGCTACCTCCCCGACTATTATATTTTGGAAAGTTGTGACTCAACTTTTGTTTGTGTGCTTCTCTTAAACCTATCGGAGTTCACTCCTCCAGTATACTCACGCCTGCCCCACTCCCGCTTCAACTTACTTATCCAACGAGCTATGTTTAAATAAATTATTCGATACTATTTGCATTTTAAAAGTTATTCTTCATAAACTTTCTTGTGGTTTCTCATTACCTGTAATTTATAGATTCCAGTGCAAAACGGCGATATCGAACTGCATCCCGGTAACATCGTCCAGTCATATGTCAGAACAGTAGCAAAGTTTGGTCCAATGATCGAGGTTCGATCAGGAATGAGGTAAGGTTTAGTTTATTTATGTATTACTGAATTTCATAACACCTTCGCTGACCAGGAACGCCTGTGGGAATGATAACAATAGCAAAGTAGAATTAGCTCTCCAATCCGGTGTGGTATATTCAAATTAACTTTTAATCTTAATTGAACGGAGACATTTTTCTAAGTATCGTATCGACGCAACGGCGGATCCAGGGTGAGGGTCATGGGGGTCATGACCCCCCCTAAGCTATTTTTTAGTACTATACTAACGTACATTAACAAAATACCTTATAAGTTCTTTACCTAACCTGTCGTCTATCTAGGTATGCACAGAAGTAGTCTCTATTTACTTCTATATATTCATATGAATGCAAATGGTATCCCTGTACCATTATCATGCGATTGGCCGGTCTAAAATTGACACCGTTTTGTGAACTAACGCCTAAATATCACAAAATTTATCACTTTGTTGTTTTTGTGTTACTTGTTATCAACAAAAAAATAATATATAAGGGTGTTTTAAGTCAAGTGTTTCAAATTCTGTAATGGATTGAGGCCACTATGAAAAAATCGTCCAAAAATGTATGATACCTGCCTGTCACAAACAGCATGAAATTTCTAAAAATATACGTACTCATTAAGTCACCAAAATCAATAGTCGCCAAACCATCTACGATCAATCAACTTCCAGAACCCAAGACCTGCCGGTGTTCATCCGTATGGTTGACAAAGACACGTACTGGGGCTTCAACAACGGGCTTGCGACCCTCGTCACCACACTCCTGGCGATGAACCTGAACGGCTACACCCTGGTGTTGCCCGACATGATTGGCGGGAATGGCTACAACGAGAAACCTGGCAAGAGCTGTTCATCCGATGGCTGCAGGCCAACGTGTTCATGCCTGCACTCCAGTACTCGTTCGTGCCGTGGGATCATGATGATGAGGTATTTGTTCCTTGAACGTCTTTCTAGGTGGAAGAATCAAGACTGAGTTGTTTAGGTAGGTGCGAACGCAGTGCCAGATATCGTCCAGTGAAATAGCAGTTTTGCACTTCTGTGTTTCGGAATGAGGGCAGTAAAGTTACCGGGTATGAGAGACATCTGACGTCTCGGGAGACGGGTGCAGGGCAGAGGGTGTATAGGCCTTAGTCGTGCACGCGCGCCCAGTGCGTATTGGCCGTCTTCACGCACAACCTTTGAATCTCTTCGCAGGCGTGCGCAGGTTTCCTCACAATGTGTTCCTTCACCGTACGAGCGTCGGATAACGTACTTATTATTTTGAAAATTCGAAAACACATTGGTACGTGGTAGAAGGCAACAGTCCACAACAATGAGCCACCGACGCTATTTCTATATGATAATAATATCTATTAATTTTTGCCAATATATAGATATATATTATTCTTAAAAAACACCGACCAATACAAACAGACAATGTTCACGCACTGCCCGGGGATCGAACCCTTGGTGTAGTAGCCGACGTCTCAACCATTACACCACATGGTCCACATGTGTCGTCAAACTCACAAATAATGTTTCGTTCGTCAGGCGGTGGAGATAAGCCGCAAATACACGGCTCTGCATGCCGACTATGCGGACACCATCTTGGCCGCAATGCAGGCATCAGTAGACCAGGGAGCTCCTGTCAACCCGCCTATCTGGTGGCTTGACCCGACAGACGAAGTGGCGCTCGCTGTGTGGGACGGTAATCAATTTTTTTATGTCATTAAACAAGGTGAAATCGAAAACATTGGCATTGATACAAAAATCAAACATTAATAAAACTTATCGCTGAATGACATAAAACATCTATTGTTTTAGCAGACAGTTGTCCCTGAGAGTCATTGAACGAACCGAAACAATATTTCCTGATGATCGACCATTGCGATAGTTTCTTGACTTGTGTGATCGTCAACAGAACGCACTTTCTTTCAGAACGAAAGTTTCTTTACCTATTTTTTTACCGCACCTATTATTAATTTTCTGGCTGGCCTTGTGGTAATCTGGTGGAGAATGCCTCTAGGCATTTAGTTCGCCCTTGTACTCTCTTTTTGTATGGTGCATAAAGTTTAAAATAAATAAATAAACAGAACGCACTCATCATCAGCTCATTAAACGTCCCGAAACCGAGGGGTATGAGCCTTCTCGTATAGGGTGATTAGGCCTTAGTCGTCCACGCGGGCCCAGTGTGAGTTGGGCGACTTCACACATAACCTTTAAAGCTCTTCGCAGGCGTGCGTGAAGGTTTCCTCACGATGCTTGCCTTCACCGTAAGAGCGTCGGATAACGTACATATAATTTCTAAAATTCGAAAACACATTGGTACGTGTCGGGATTTGAACCTCAGCCCTCCCGGTAGGAGGGCAACAGTCCACACCATTGAGCCACCGACGCTTTACGAACGAACGCACTAGCAGCATCAATTTCGAGCCCTCACTTAACCGCAATACATTAACCCTTTTTCCGTCAAGAATCCAGACACAACAGAAAATCTATTTATTGTTTCTGACGCCTTTAGTGTCATTGGCGTTCAAAGGGTTAACATTAATTTTGCTTTACAGAGTTCCTCCTAGGCGAGAAGATCCTGTCAGCTCCTGTGCTGGAAGAGGGTGCAGTGTCCAGGGATATCTACCTACCTGTAGGGCAATGGCGAGACGGAGTCACCGGAGATTTGGTCCAAGGGCCCGTCTGGCTGAGGGACTACCCCGCGCCCCTTGACACCCTTCCTTACTTCATTCTGGAAAGCTCGTCGTAGATTGTGGAATGGAATTGTGAAATGAGTTGTATTTTTATTAGTGAAATATATTATTGAAACATTTAATAAATTTGCACTTCTTGTCCTTGTTAATCCAAGCATAAAAAATATTAATAAGGAGTGATTAAACATCCCCTCCCGATCCCTTGAAAAATTAGCCAATTAATGTTATCAGTAATTTCGTACAAAAGTATTAAAATAAGTTTGAAAATGTGAAGCTGTAAAAGCCACCTGCGGCCATCAGTAAAAAAAACTAAATAAAACCAAACGAAAAAAAAACATGTTTCGTTTAGAAACAGGAACCAATACTCGTTTTAGTTGTAACCAATAAATGCTTGCAACAGAGTAGACAGTACTTTAGATAATAAAAGTTTGATTAACCAAGATCTAGAACCAACTGAGTGCTGAACATCCGCGGCCATCTGTAGTAATCATTTAGAATTAAGAAGCCAATACTCGTTTCATCTGCCCATGATAGAGGTAGTGTTCAAGGAAATCAATAATTTTAGGCAGTTATTACTTTCCGTATACTTTGAACTGTCACCTAAAACGACAAATAATTTATCCGCTCGAACGTAGCACACGCGTAGACAATAGTTTCATGTATTATGTGTTGTGAGTTTACACAAATATTCTATAGAGTTGTAATACAAATATTAAAAATAATTCAATTCCCTCTTCCTGAAACACATAAATACATTATTTGCCGGGACGACATCTGGCACTACAGTGGATACCTAACTCTGACTCAGCTTACCGCTTAATAAATGGATATCGCAATAATTTGAACCTTACCAATTTAGTAACCGCCCTAAGAAACTATTATCAAAACTAGCAATCTTATCTTATACCGCACCAACATAAATCATCGCAAACTAGGTACACTACACGCACAACTTTATCTTTTTTTAAGTCTGGGGTGGTGGTGGTGGTGTCTGTGGTTATAGCCATTAAAATAAATAAATGAATATCCACAGACATTCACTCAGCGCCATCTAGCCCGAAACTAAGCATTAACCCGTAATATAGTTACTAAATAACGGATAAACATATTTATGTACTTTTTTTGTAATATATTATACATAGAAAACACCCAGACCAACGTGTTCATGCACACAAATGTTTGTATTGCCCGGGGATCGAACCCGGAATCCATAGTGTAGTAGCCGACATCTCAACCATAACACCAGATGGGTCGTCCTGTCAGTGTCTGTGTTTCCAGCCACATACAACCCTGAGGCATTCAAAAAACGAATGAATAGGCTTTTTCTGGGTATGCTCGCTCCATCTTAGAGCACGTCTCTTCCACTAGGATAGTCTGTGCTCAAGAGTAAGCCCATCAATCAATAAAAATATCCTCAAATACATTTTGTTTTAATATAATACATATATATACATAAAAAAAAAAACATATATAATAAGATTACTACAAAACCCAAATAGAAAGTGCCCTCTGTTTTCTTTTTCTTGCCAACAGTAATCCATTTAGTAGTTTGTTTCCTCATTATACTATCGTGCTGATCAATAAGGCACTAGATACAAAGCATTAACAGTTATTATCATCGTAAGTTAATATTTTGTCCAATGGCCTCCCATATAAACTTCCACAAAGAGCGATCCCTAACAGACAACATCTATCTATAAGAGTTTTATTTTACGAATAAAATATTAAAGAAATTTTAATATTTTATTCGTAAAATAAAACCCTTTGGTCGTCAAAGACGCTTTGAAGCGTCACATACAAAATATTTTATGCCGAAAATCTAGACATCAAAGTTGTTTTGTCAACTTTAAATCCTAAGATACAACAAAACAGATTATTTATCTCCAATCTCGAAGATTGTGTTCCCCAATCAATACAGATGACAAAATCTTTATCAAACTCCGACATTCGAGAAAATTGAGATATAACGCCTTAGTGGGGCGCCGCGGCGGATCAAGATGGCTGTATTGAGATCTTTTCTAAGTGAGTTTTCATTTTCTTTACTTTAAGCAACTTTTTGAAGGTTTTTCACATATAAAAACGTAATTTTTTCGCACGCAACTAGCAAAAGTCACTACACACAATATGATCAAACGATCTTCCAAGTTTGATTAATGCTTATGAAATGAGTTATTTCATAAGAAATTTTATATATATCAGTGGTATATGAGTCACAGTATTCGAAGATATTCATATATCTATTGTCTTCGAATAAATAATAATAATAAAGTGACGAACTTCATACTGTAAATGTGAAAGTGTATCTGTTTGTTTGTCCATCTTTCACTGTAAAACGGAGCATCAATTTCTCCTGATTTTTAGTGGAGGTTGAAAGGATGGTGAGTGACACAGGTCACTTTTTATCTCTATGAAACCCCCCACTTCTCTGAAATCGGGGGTGGAGGTTTTTTATGGAGCTTACGGCAATTCACAAGATAGAAAGCTAAAAACTGGTTTACGGACTATTGTTCACTAATACTTTCCCTCATATTTTTTTTCTATTTTCCTTTAATCTCTTAAAAAGGGGGTCCTGTACATGGTGTTGTATATCATTTTCTTTCCATAATTTATTAATTTTAAAGAGCACGAAGTTTCAAAAGAAAAATGACTGCTTTCCAGCACTAATGGCGTTGGCTGCGCAGGCGCATCCTGCGCTGATCACGCCGCAGCTCCGCGCCGATGACGTCACGCTATCCTTAGAGCCCAAAATCACGGGTGGATTTGAAATGCTACTGATCTCAGGTAGGTACAATAGTAATGACTAAAATAAGTTCAAGTGGTTGGATGAAACTCAAAAAGTATGTTAAAATAGAGAGCTGACATCATCTGTAATAAATTGCTAACGCTGCAATAATCTGGAATTTTATTTTTTCCGGACACCTCTAAAAATGTTTATTTACAACAAAGATAAAAGTATTGTTATGTTTAAATTCATCGCTTATATTTAAAAAATTAAACAGTCACCTCAAAAGTTTTAGCTGAAAATTTTAGTCCTATTTCTATGTACAAAATTACTCACAAATTTGTAGGCCAGGCTAAAGATTTTACGTTTACTCTAAAACAGTATAAGAGAGTTAATTATGTATAACTATTAATGAATAAAATAAAATTATGCATCATGATTATAAATGAAATAAAAATACCATTATCATTACACACAAGACTTACTGGGAACAATAGGATTTCTTGTCCCAATGTATTCAAACAACCATTTGCATAACAATACAACAATCAATGCTATAAAATGCACCAATTAATTCGTGATGTAATCAATTAAATGCTTACAACTGAAACGAGTTTATAGTACTCTTAAAGAATAATTAATCGATATCTAGAACAAACTGGGTGATACATAGTAATTATTCAAAGTATAGACATGACATTAATTTCCTTATATGAGCTTCTACCTTACATATTTTTTTGTAAATTATCTATTTATTGTTCAATCTAGGAAAATACGAAATAAATAAAATAATAAAAATATACTACACCCTAAAAGTGTTTTATAAGTAATATGCTTATGAAGTAAGTTGTCTACCTACTGGTCACAGCGTTGGAGAGCGTGGGTCGTGAGTTCAAATCTTGTTAGACCTATTGAATAAAGACATTTTTGAGTTCCAGTTGCTCTTTATCTCTTTAACCCGTCGCAGACACTGCTGCCTGCTGTCCGCTTTCCTCGTCCAGAATCTTTGAAACAAAGAAAACGTAATTACCAAGAAAAATTGATATCACTGATCTCAAAATTACCAATGCGTCCTCTTAATTGTAGTTTGTTTCATGTTCCATTTAGCACTTTAAGAAAAGACTTATCCGTTCATCTTCCCCGGAGTTAAAAATGCTTTTATTGTAGTTTTTGTCATTTATTACATTATTTATTGCACTCTACACAAGAAGGAACATTAAAAATATATATAATTTTATCAAGTTCAATTGGCGGCCTAATCGCACATGGCATTTATTCCACGCAACCTTAGAAGGGAGAAACTTATTTCCTAAGTTTAAACGGGGCATTTTGGTGCAACTAAAAAGAGAACTTACATACGTCAACATAAACAGAAATATATAAATACATTTCGCTACTCAAATAAAAAGGGAAACAGATAAACTATAAAATAAATTTAATTCAAAATAAAATATTAATAATATATTTTTTCATGTTCTACGTGTAAGTGCTTTACTTAACAGTTACACGTAAGGTTGCTTTTCTTGTGGTATTGTTCCACTTAGCACTCAAAAAGTACATATATATCTTACAGGCGAAGAACGAAAGGTCCTAGCACAAATCGGTCGGACCCTCTTCTCGCCGTTCACTATGGAGCAGGTTGAAGGAGGTGTGGTGGTGCAAATCGGGAACGCCAATCTTACAGTAAACACGCTGTACGACCAGGACACTGCTGCTAGGGGGATCAAGATACGCTGGGATGTTATTGGCCACTCCAGACTGGAGGATTGCGTTGATTTTGGTATGTAAATTAAGTAAGACTTTACTTTAGCATTACACAAATCATTCCCCAATGAATGAAATGAATAGTGTTTTATGAAGTACCTACAACTACAAAGATACTCGCGTATAATAATATACGAGAGAAAACATTGAAGAAAAAATTAATTTCATTGGAAAATAAATTTAACTCTTATTATATATTCGTTAGAAAATAATTGTTAATTTTTTCATACTAAAATATATTAATGAATAAAAAAATTAATCTTATTATAAAATGGATCGAAAATTATTTGTCGTAGGTACCTTGGGAACTGCTTCCAGGCAATATTTATTCATAAATTAAAATTATTATTTTCAGGTACAAATCAATGGTACGCCGGCCCAATGCAAATCGACCAGCTGTACCCTATCCAGAAAGCACCCCGCACTTACTCAGCTTACGTTTCGTCTGAAGCCGACAACGGCGCTATAATCGAAAGATACTGGCTCAACTCCGCCGGCGAATACATATACGTTCAACCAGAAGTCCCTCTGTTTGTGGACTACAATAACATCCTAGCCAACCACATATGCTTTGGAGCACAGATCGATGGCCCGTACTCCGCGAATCGCGAGCACACGCCACTGGCGTACGACATTTGGATGCTGTCTGACGCCAAAGCAGCACACAAGCACGCAGTGGCCAACTATCTGGGGAAACCTTCCGATGTGCCTGACTACAAGATGGTGCAACACCCTATCTGGTCCACTTGGGCCCAGTTTAGCAGGGGTATCAACGAGACCAATTTGATCGAGTACGCGCAGCAAATAAGACAGTACGGATTCAACGATTCTCAGTTCGAGATAGACGATCTGTGGGAGGTGTGCTACGGCTCATTGACAGTGGACACTAATAAGTTTCCGAATTTCACCCAGTTTGTACAGGATATCAAGGATCTAGGGTACCGAGTGACGTTGTGGGTGCACCCTTTTATCAATAGTAATTGCGATCCATGGTATTCAGAAGCTTTGAGTAAAGGGTATGTTTTTCTATATGTCAAATCATCTTCCTGCTTGTAACTCATAAAAAAAAGAAAATAAAGAACATAATTATAACATCGGATTTTTCGGAGGTCTTTCACAAGTTCCACTTGGCGATTTTAGTTGACATTTTCTGCCATGTATAATTAATAAATAAAATCAGATACCATGGGAAACAATGGGACTTAGCGTCCTTCAAAAAGAAAGCATATTTTTCTTAAACGTCCGGCATCCCATCTCTGTGACCTCTACTGTCGCAAATATTTTTGGTCGATGGTTACACTATCCATCAGATATCCGATAGACCAACGACTTGCAAAAAAGACGCTGATAGAGGCTGAACCAGGAAAATGGGGGACTGGAATATCTGGAAAAAAATAGGGTGACATATGTTCAGCAGTGGACTGTTATAGTTTGAAAAAAACTAAGCAGTTTCATATTCTTGAAATATTTGTGTGCATGAACATATCTATTTGTACTGAATGTTTGTTATGTATAAAATATATTCAGTTATGTTAATCCACTGCATACTTCACAAACTACAAGCTCCTTGCCTAAATCAGTGCTTAAGGTCACTACATAAACAACAGTGGATAATTCCATTCAGGTACTTCGTGGTAAGCGAGAACGGCAGCACCAACGCGACGTGGTGGAACAGCAACGGCACTCAGTCAGCGTACGTGGACTTCACGAAGCCGGCGGCCGCCGAGTGGTGGTACCAGCGTGTGAAGACGCTGATGGACACTTACGGCATTGACAGCTTCAAGTTTGACGCGGGAGAAAGCTCTTTTACTCCGCAGGTGAGGATTAGTTAGTCTTCTTCTTAGCGTGTCGAAGGCAAACACAAATTCAAATTGAAGCAGCCCAGAAAGCAGCCAAATTGACAACATTATCCGACGCTATCGTGAGATCGTCCCGCGTGCAGCTGCAAGGGCACGCCAGGCACAATCTACCAAGCCCCCCCGCAACGCCCTAAGCCGAAGTTCGAGCCCCATTCGGGGACGCCCTTAGGCTCGTTGTGTAAATTTTAAGGCTGAGAGCCATCTGCACTCGCCAATTGCCCGGTGAAGCTGTAAAGGCCATCTGCGGCCAACAGCAGTAGTTAGTTTGAAAAAAAAGCACGATGTCAGATCGGTCATTGTTGAAGATTTCGCTAATCGATAGTCTAAGCCGACACGTTAAGTTTACCTTGAACCTAAAACTGCTCTGTCATAAGAGCGCTGTTGCTTATCTTGGGTTGTGGGTTCGAATCCACGGGAAGATCTTTCTGCGATTTCCCAGTTTGTTTAGGACAATATAGTAAATAAATAATTTAAATAATTAGCTTATTGGCTAAATCACATAATTGTACCAAATGGCCAAAAGCCGTCGGTCCAAGTTACAGTCTTAGGATAGTAGTCATTTACACTCACTATTTCGAATCTGGCTCGCGTAGTTGGTTACGGCCCAATCTTCCCATAGCAATGTTTATAAAATGGCCTATACCCTACAATGGAATGTTATAGACTGATGATGGGGCCTTAAAGCTAAGTAGTACTTAAGTAACTCGGGAAAGTGAATTTTTATATTTACTTTTAACTTTACTTTTTCTATGAAGATAGCAGTGCAGAACGGAAACATAGAACTGCAGCCGCACCACATCGTCGATTCCTACGTGAGGACGTGCGCAAGGTTCGGGAACATGATCGAGGTTCGAGCCGGATTTAGGTAAAGTTTCCCTAGGTTATAATTTAATTTGACTGCGTCTGTGGTCTAGAGATTTACTGCACAAGAACAAAAAGTTACAGCTATCTACTGTCTTTGAAGAAGGTTTTGGGTGGCCGTTGGATGCAGATAGCTTCCGACCGTTTGGAGTGGAAGTTATTGGGGGAGGCCTCAGCAGTGGACATCATGTGGCTGATATGATGATGATGACTGTCTTTGGGCGGGCCTGGTGACTGGTGGTATAGTTTTCTATTTCTAAAACCTATTTCAGGCAACAGTTCCTCATAAAGGCCTATAATGTATTTGTGTTGGAATCTATTACATATAAATATATTTTTTTTAATTAAATTGAAAATAAATTTTAAAATTAAAAGTTGAAATAACCTCATTTCAAATTAAGTGAAGATAACTCGTTCTTTAAGGTCTGATACAGGCAAGCGCGCGTCGTTTCAAGTTACGCCGAGGCGGGTCCTATTGACCTTTTTATGTATTATTTTTTTGTTTCGTTTTACTTGTAAAATTTATGTTATGTTAAAGGGTCAATAAATGATTTTTCTTTCTTTCTTTCAAAATTGGAGTGTCTGTTTGCTATATTGAAATAACCATATTTTACTATATGCATATAAATGTATCACCCCATACGGGTAGGCTCGTGCCCCTCGGTGGGGACGTTTAATGAGCTGATGATGATGATGATGATATAAATATATAAGTATAGAATAGAATATGTCTTTATTTGCTAAAAAAACATGGTATAAAAGTTGTACATTAAATTTTGAAGTGCACATGTTTCGCTATAAATAGTTAGCATGCAAATATTTATTGGATTAAAAATATAAATTCAAGCTTAATTAAATGTCAAATAGGATACATATGGATTAATATTATTACACTACAAATATCATTCATTTCATTATTAATCTATACATTTATCATTTAAAAAGTCCTTTATGTCTTAATATTTTTTTACAAGTCATTTAAAAAGTTTGTTTTTGAACGCGTTAATAGTACAGTTTTTAATTTCCTTAGGGATCTTATTATACATGCGTACACACATACACAGGCGGCTTTTCCCATACTTGTCAGACTTGGGGATCGCACTAAGGATCAGTCTGTAAGGGTCTCCGAGCCTACAATTGTTAGCCATTTCAAAAATTTTAATGTTTCTATGAGAGAAAACAACGACCGCATATATTTAGAGCGCTATAGAGTACACACACCAATAGCGCGTATTGAGTACACACACCAATAGCGCTATAGAGTACACACACCAATAGCGCGTATTGAGTACACACACCAATAGCGCGTATTGAGTACACACACCAATAGCGCGTATTGAGTACACACACCAAGTTGCCATTTTCATAATTTTTGTCTGTCTATTTGTTCCGGGTAATCTCTGAAACGGCTGGACAGATTTCGATGGGACTTTTATAATAACTGAGGCTACCTTCATTTTCGACCTTTATTATTAAAAATAAAAGCTTATTTTGAAACGCGCGGCGGCCGCGCTTCGCTTTAGAGGAACGATTTTGGCATAAACATAAGTTTGACTGCGGGAGAATATCTTATACAGCGAGTAATACCGCGGGGAGCAGCTAGTATAATTATAAAAAGGATTGTTTTATTTATCATAATGTATTTAATTCCCCCTTTATTTAACCCAGGACCCAAGAACTGCCGATCTTTGTACGCATGGTTGACCGTGATTCCATCTGGGGCACCAACAACGGTCTACCCACAATCATCACCACGACGATCCAGATGAACCTGAACGGGTATACCATGGTGTTGCCAGACATGATTGGTGGGTAACGGCTACAACCTGGACCACGCGCAGGCAGACTTGCCTACTAAGGAGCTGTTTATCCGATGGGTGGAAGCCAACGCTTTCCTGCCAGTCATGCAGTTCTCTTTCGCCCCTTGGAATTTCGATGAGGAGGTGAGGTTTTTATCTTATTAACAAGATTTTAACAGAAGTAGACTGCTACGAACTATGTGCCCACTGGGGCAGGGCACACAGTGCGTAGAACCGATCGATGGGGCGGACGGAAATGTTCTCGATTCGCGTCCCCGTAACGAGAAACAAAGCGTAGGTCGGCCCTCATCCAGATGGATGGATGATAGCAGATGGATGATGATTCCAGTTGAATAGAAAATCGATTGTATCTGTTGAATGACTGGACAACTACAGCAGTAAAAGGGTAAATTAAAATATCTAAATTTAGTGAAGTTGCCCTGGTTTCTGGATAATTAATAAAACATTTTTTTGTAAAGATGGTCGAGAATTGGAGGCGGCTTATATGCCAGCAGTGGACGTCCAATTGCTTAATATAATAACAATAATAAAATATTTTTGTAACAGTTTTTAATAATAATAATATAAAAAATTATTGCTTCTTCACAAGTCACAATTTCAACATGTGGTCCTTATTAGCTACTTACAATACACAATTTATTTTTGTACCTTTATTGAGAAGCAATTGGATGTGGCTCAGCTAATGTTTATAAATAAGGTACTAGTACCTATTTACAACGCTGCTTTTCAGCCAACTCCACGTCTCTTCAGGTGTTACACGAGGTTAGTGATATGAGGGCCAACTACATTAATGGTATTATCATGACAATGAGACAGTGAGTGGTGTAGAAACTAAATTGTAGCTTGTTAATAATTTTGAAAAATAGGTTGTATTAAGTTTATACAGTTAAAAAAGATGCAGTTACTAGCACATTTATGGGTGACTTGTGTTTTGTGTGTTTGCGCACGTGTGTTTTTTAGTTTGTGTGTGGTGTGTGTGTGTTTTAAGACATAGTTGTGAAAGTTCAGTTAATCGTGCAATATAACGCCTAGTATCTTTAACATGGTTTCCCAGCTGGAGAGTTAATAATGACAGCTAAGAATTATAGCCAATGATAGAATGAATAACCGTCAACAATGTAAAAATCATTAGTGAAACGTGTAACTCATTACAGGCTAAACGTTTTTATACGCATAATACCATTTATTCGAGTAAAGACGTCTTTTCCCGTATATTGATCATTTATAAGCTAAGTAGATGCGGAAAATCTGGCGCTTTGTTTTTTTTAATCAGCGTCGTTCGTATTTAAGAATGTTTAACCATTTCATGCATTAAATAAATAAATAACAATTAATTCAGCCCCAATTTTAAAGAACTTAACAACGGATATACTTAAATTAAAAATACATACAGTACAATTATTATAAATAGAAACCATCCAGACCATATTTTGCTCACAAATGTTTGTACTGCACGAGACTTCAATCCAGAACCCTTGGTGTAAGAGCGACATTTCAACCATTACATCACATGGGCCGTCGCACAGTAATGTCAACCAAAATAAAACAAAATTTAACCCGTTGAATGCCAATGACACCTAAAGTTGTCAGAATCTATATATTTTGTAATATGTCTGGATTCCTAGAATTCAACGATTAATTCATCATCATTATCATCATTCTTTTGACGACCCATTGGTGTTGCGGTTGGGACCTCGGCTGCTACACCAAGGTTCCGGGTTCGATCCCGGGGAGTACAAACATTTGTGTGCTTGAATATGTCTGTTTGTAATGGTCTGGGTGTTTTCTATGTACAATATATATGTATTTCAAAAAAATATATAAGTATGTTTATCCGTTGTTTAGTACCCATAATACAGGCTTCACGCTTAACTTGGGGCTAGATGGCGCTGTGTGAAAGTCAATGCATATGTATTTTTTTATTTTATTTATATCAGCCTATAACGACCCATTGCAGAGCACAGGCCTTCCCGCAAAGCATAGCTATGTGCTGATAGATAAAATTGTCTAAATACTTGTTCCACAGACAGTGTTGATAAGCAGAAAGTACACTGAGCTTCACGCGCAGTACGCGGAGCAGATTTTCGCGGCCATGCAGGCTTCAGTGGACACAGGCGCGCTGGTCAACGGCCCGTTATGGTGGATCGACCCTAACGACAAAGAGGCTCAAATTATTTGGGACGGTACACACGAAATTTTAACATTACCCATCATCAGCAGCCATTAACATCCCACTGCTGAGCGCAGGCCTTTTTACACAGAATAGCCATGGGGCTCAATTCGGATTGGTGGGTGTAAAGACTACCTTCCTAAGATTATAGCCGGGACTAGGTTTGCAATGCGGTCTCCACTCCAGAACTCTTCTGCTCCAACAGCCATCGGTTCTGCGACATATTGACAAGCTCTCTGGTAGTTAAACAAGGTGACCAAGCGAACTATGTCAGTATCTTTACTTTATATGTAATTAGGTGAACGGTACGGTTCGCTCACCTGGTAGTTTGATACGCCTGACCATGACAGATGCAGCGTTAAAGGAAATTATTAACAGTAGGCAGTAATTACTTTCCGTCAACACTACCCTGCATTTATTACCTGAAACGATAGGTGATAGGTCTCATATATCCGGTAACACTCTTATACCTGGTAATTTTACTGTAAATACAGTGCCCTCATCCCGATACTCAGAAGTGCAAAACACTCCTATTACACGGGACGATATCTGGCACTGCGCCTACCTACCTAGACGACTCAGTACCGAGTCCATCTAGTAGCAATGATATTCTGTATATATAAAGGTAGATACGTCATCCGTGCCTCAAAAACGAACTGCCGAAGAGAGTACAGTTTGTACTCTTTTGTTTAGGTAAATGTCTTCGAAATTCGGAATATGTGTATATGTGCTGTCACTGCATTCGGCACACTTTTTTCGATTGTTTTGTGAGCATATCACGAATCCATACGTTTTTACATCATTGACTAGTAGCAGTAATCTTATACCTATTTCAGAATATCTCGTCGGTGAAGACATAATCGTCGCCCCAGTGCTCGAAGAAGGCGTCAGATTCAGGGATGTTTACCTGCCGTCTGGTGTTTGGCTGGAGGAAGGTGACCCAACTCGGTCTCACGAAGGACCGGTCTGGCTCCACTCATACCCCGCGCCGCTCGACGTGTTGCCGTTCTTCGTCAGGGACGTGCAGTCCAGTGCTGACGGCGCTTGCGCTGTTGCCGCTCCGCTCCTGACGATCGCTTTGGGATTATTATTTAACGGATTAGTTTGAGAGTGAAGTTTAAAGTGAATGTATATTTTATTTATTAGGAGTTAGAGGTGTGTAGGTCCGGTGTATATTCGGAGTTACATCAGGATGTGTGTCCAGCTCTAGTGATGTACATCCAGGTTTCGTGTCCGAAGGACCCATATGGGTCCGGCGGAGTTGTGAACGCGGAATGAAATCCGAAGCCGCAGTTCTTGATTGTGGGTCCGGTTCTGCTTGTAGTTCAGTTAGTACACGGTGCCTCTGCCGGCCGGTTCGTCGAGATACAGTTCCAGCTCCGTGTGAGCTTTATTACAACGACATAAAGTTCATCCTTTCGCTTTTCGCAGTCCATGTTCGTTTCTTTTAGAACCACGATGTTGTGCCTACTGTTCAGTAAATAAATGCACGGCGCCGCGGCTGGCCGAACTGTGCTTTATTACAACGACATAAGGTTCATACATCCGAACACAATAATACGCACAAATACAAAAGTGTATCAATTACTATTTTGTTAATTCTATGTTTATATCTATTACATCTAATTTATTTTAATTCAATGTAATTAACATCCAATTAGGATATTAATTATTCAAAATAAATGATTTGAATATGAATTGAATTACAATTACACTATAATACAGATGAAAAAATATAAAAATTTTAGATATCGTTATAAATAGTATCATATACGGCGCACAAGCATTACAATTATATTTAACTGTTATTCTTCTGGCAGAACCTCTTTAGTGATTTAATTTAAATTTTAAACATACCAATATTACTAATACCACGATTCAAAAAGAAAAAATCAATACAACGAAGTGAGACTGGAACACAACGGTATACAAATAAACGATATTATACACAAATAAAATAATACATAAATAATTTTAATTCAAAATTAAAATAAAAAAAAACAAAATATATATATAAGTTATTGAGGAAAATTAATGGGTGAAACTGAACGCATCCTAATCATACTATATCTATCTGTCAAAGTGTCAAATTGACGTCTGTATACAATGAAGTTCGGATTTCCGCGCTCACGCACGGCGGCACCTCCCCCGTTCTCCGCGCCTTCCCCCTCCGGACTGTAAACGCGATGCGTGTCCGGATCCACGTGTGCTTACACTTTATTACAACGGTATAAGGTCGCGATTAGTTTACCGCGTTTCATTCAGTACCACGGCGATGTAGCTCCTTTTCATTTGCGGATTTACATCTTTCGCTAGTGCGGGGATACGTATCCTGTGATTCGTTTCCACCCGACCTACCCACCTCTATTAGGAGTAATAAACTATATAATTTTATATTTTTTGTCGTCATGATTTTTTTTTCTTAATTTAAGTTTCGTACTGTTTTCACATGTAACTAGTATCAAATAAAATACAATTATTTTCAAGTAAATTATATTCGATAGATATTTAATGAAATGAATGATGACCGATGCATTACAGACTCGTTCTCCACCAGTTTAATAGAAATAAAAGACTATTTTAAAAATAACTTATTGTATGTGATAATTAGTGTTGCCAGGTCCGATTTGTTTAAATCAGTGCACGAGGGCAAAAAAATCGGGATTTAAGGTTGCAGATCGGGACAAGTAACAACAAAAAATGTGATGTGATGCTGATGACGTGCCGTTTTTAATTTGACAGTGATGTATTTAGTAGAAATACAAAGCGTAAATATATATTTTTTTTATGAAAAACTGATTTCCTTCTTTAATTAATCGGGACATTTAGCGTCCCGATCGGGACGCAGCCTCTGACCACTGAAAATCGGGACGTCCCGCGCATATCGGGATACCTGGCAACACTAGTGATAACACCAATAAATAATATCTAAAGCCTTAAAACATATTAAATTTAATAGAGTTGAAAATCTGTAGACTGTCGGACATTGCTGAACCACGACATTTGTCAGGAAAGAAAACATTGATACTTTAAGCCAAGTGGTTGTTCCCTAAGCTAGGTATCTTTAAATATTGAATCTACGACAGAATAAAAAAATCTAAAACTAGGTAACTTGATTTATTTTGGAAGTTTACTTTATTTTTAGAATAGTCACTTAACTACGAACACTGCAATTGGTAAACATAAAACTAATAATTAAACACGATACTCATTATGATTTCAACAATAACTAATTACAAATGAGGTATAATTAAGTTGAGTTTAATTAATGAGTCATTACGTATAGAAAAACATAGTATCCCGATGAAATTAATACATCAATAAATGTAACAATAGAATGCACTATAGAACAAACGCTTTTTATGTTTAGTCGCACAATTACATTATACATACTATGCAAGTGGTGCTATGGTACCAATCCATAAATAAATAATCCACTGATATTCCCACAGCGCCATCTAGCCTTGGAGCTAGATGGCGCTGAATAAGGATACAATTTGTAACACCACGTCAGCAAATATAATAATCAATATTAGTTGGACACCTATGAAATACACTAAATAAATAAAATTAAGATTCAATAAAAATATTCATTCACAGCTAATCATATATTTCATTTCATTAATTTTGACTGCAAATTGGAATACACGTGAATACAATACGCAATTTATTGCCCTCAACGCCACCAGATTTCATCTAAAGCTATGTTCTCCCATTAAAATTTACATACACACACCTCGTGTTCGAAAACAAAAACATACATCCGTCCGATGCGACGATGAATGGCGCAAGACACTTTGTATGGTAATCCGTATCCGCACTAATTAATAATTTAAACAATTAACATAACGATATCACCCACGTGAGTACTTGGCAAAGTTACGATTTTTATCTAAATCTAAGTTAACCCTTTGAACGCCAATGACAACTCAAGGTAGTATTGCCAGGTGTCCCAATTTGCGCGGACGTCCCTATTTTCAGCTGTCTGGGGATACGTCTCGATTACCTGGTCCGAACGCTTAATGAAAATGAAAATGGTATGCTACGTAATTTTTACTAATTACATCACTGTCAAATTCAAAGTGTCACACATCAGCGTCACATTACGTTTTTTCATGTACCGATAACTAGTTTCGTTAGAGCGTCGGTGGCTCAGTGGTGTGGACTGTCGCCTTCCTACCAGGAGGCTGAGGTTCAAATCCCGACACGTACCAATGTATTTTCGAATTTTCGAACAATATATGTACGTTATCCGACGCTCTTACGGTGAAGGAAAACATCGTGAGGAAACCTTCATGCACGCCTGCGAAGAGATTTGAAGGTTGTGTGTGAAGTCGTCCAATCCGCACTGGCCCGCGTGGACGACTAAGGCCTAATCACCCTATACGGGTAGGCTCGTGCCCCTCGGTGGGGTCGTTTAATGAGCTGATGCTGATGATAACTAGTTTCTATTGTGTCTGGATTCCTGGCGTTCAAAGGGTTAATAATGAACTGGTCTACTCGTTTGCGTGTTGAGTTAAGATCGCTGCGTGATTCAAGGGTCCTGGGTTCAAATCCCATGAGGAGCTCGCATAGTGAATGTCACTGTGAGATTTTTCTCAGCTTGTAAGACATTGCAGGCTCAAGCGTTTGATTGTCTGATAATAATCTAAAAGATTAAAATAATTCAACACAAAGTACTTAAAAACGTTCCTTTCTCAATTATTTCATCCAAATATTTTACAATTGTCATTTTTTTTAATATTTAGTATACTAAACAAAAAAAAAATAAAAAAAATCGAATGCTCTCTAAAATAGGGCAAATTCATAGAGACGGCAACCGTACCTTAAGGCAAGCTAAAATGTATATCTACTTTATACATTTTAGCTTGCTTAATGCATGACAGAATATATTCTGTCATAAAATGACAAAACTATGATATATTTACCTAATTAATATTAATTTTGCCATTGACTGAATATATTGAGTCATGTATAAATTACTACTACTATACAAATTTTACTTTAATAAGTTTTTTTTAAATAGGCTTTTACTATATTATCCGACGCTCTTACGGTGAAGGAAAACATCGTGAGGAAACCTTCATGCACGCCTGCGAAGAGATTCGAAGGTTGTGTGTGAAGTCGTCCAATCCGCACTGGGCCCGCGTGGACGACTAAGGCCTAATCACCCTATACGGGTAGGCTCGTGCCCCTCGGTGGGGACGTTTAATGAGCTGATGATGATGAAATAGGCTTTTAATTCTAAAATCGACTGCGACTTCGTCAGAAGCGCCATATAAAACCGTAGTTATTTTGTCGTCGCCACGCGTTGCCCTGATTGCTCCAACTTTTTTCCGTCTATTGTTTTTAAAGATTGCTTAGAACTGTGACGTAGTATGATGACGTACACTTAAACACGGTATTGGTATAATAACTAATGTTTTTTTACATAAGAGGTATTAATAAAATCAATTTTCGATGAATCTTTAGCATTTATCCACTAAAGGTCATTACAGATTTACAAGGCAAGTAGCTAGTGAAGATGACTCTCAGCTTTAAAGATTATAATTAACTAAAGATGAATATTTCCTTTATAGCGTAGCTGCTTTCACAATGTGCGGTTTTGGAATGTATTACCTAAAAAGATTTGTACAACATAACGAATGTTGAATCTTATACAGACCCATTTGGTGTTGCGGTTGAGACGTCGACTGCAACACCAAGGGTTCCGGGTTCGATCCCCGGGCAGTACAAACATTTATGTGCATGAACATGTCTGTTTGTAATGGTCTGGGTGTTTTCTATATATAATATGTATGTATTTACAATAATAAAATGTAAAAAAGCACGTTTATCCGTTATTTAGTACCCATGTATAGGGGTACTAAATATAAGCCTGTATAGGCTTCACGCTTAACATGGGGCAAGATGGCGCTGTGTGAATGTGAGTGATATGTATTTATTTATACAGGTAGACAATATTACATTAGGTCTCAATGTTGTTATACCGGACCCCTGTGTGCCGGTGTGCAAATAATATTACTTTAATAATCATAATTCATTACTAAACTTATATAAATAGGTTCGATACAATTTAGCATACATAATTAATGAAAATAATCCGGCTCCTATCCGGCTTATGTTAGTCGATGATACCAACAATCCGGATTATGCCCGAAAGTGGCTTCCAATTCAAATTCCCCATAGCCACGCTGTATAAGAAATATCAAATATCAAATCCATTTATTTCAAATTAGGCTTAGAAAAAGCACTTATGAACGTCAAAAATTATACAAAAATCGAATAAAAAACAATTAAAATACTAAACTAAAAATATGAATTTTGATGCTTTGAAAAAAAGCGCTTCAGTGGTTTGGCCTGTTGAAGACTTGGCTGCCCATATTTGATATTGGTAATATAATATACTTGCAATATAATTAGTTTAAATCATGTTTGATACATATCTTGAGCATCGGTGGCTCAATGGTGTGGACTGTCGCCCTCCTACCGGGAGGGCTGAGGTTCAAATCCCGCCACGTACCAAAGTGTTTTCGAATTTTCCAAATTATATGTACGTTATCCGACGCTCTTACGGTGAAGGAAAACATCGTGAGAAACCTTCATGCACGCCTGCGAAGAGATTCAAAGGTTGTGTGTGAAGTCGTCCAATCCGCACTGGGCCTGCGTGGACGACTAAGGCCTAAGCACGGGTACGGGGTAGGCCCGTGCCCTTGGTGGAGACGTTTAATGAGCTGATGATGATGATACTTATCTTCATATCTGCGAAG
>PQWD01005053.1:0-15470 GCA_019425675.1 Leucinodes orbonalis | reverse complement strand
TAATTTGGAAAGTTTGGAAACAGCCAGTGCTAATTGTCAAAAATGATACAAAATTAAACAAAGTAAAATAACTAAATGTTTGACTTTTAAATGTCAAAGTTTCACTCGGGCAGTTCTCCCCACAAACAATTGATTTTCTATTGTCTTTCCGCGATAGTCTTCTATTACGAATTTTTGGCTGTCAATCTGTAGCGGAAGATTATAACGAAGTTATAATAAAACTTTTTTTCATGTTACAAATTGTACGAGGCGGTCAGGACGCTCACCTGATAGTAAGTGATACGCCTGACCATGACAGAGCAGCATTGATAAAGACCATCAACTGATACACAGTTATTATTCTCCATCAATGCCGTACTGCGCCCAACACCCGAGACAACAGATGTTGGGTTGGGTTAGGTTATACCTGGTAATTTACCCGGTAACTTGCAATAATTCCTACATGTTATTATTTTCCTGACTATCCCAACAGTATCTTTTTGGAATTCCCCGACGACTTGATTGATTATTTATGACTCCTAGTTTATGAGTTATGAAAATAAATTTATATTTTTTTATTGTTTGCTCTTCAAATGCGGCTCTGTGTCTTGCAGCACACTGTCTTTGTTTCAGTCAGCAGTTCTTCGGACTATCTCGATTGTTTAAATTTATCTAGACGGATACTAACGTGATCATCGATTACAAGCATTAGGAGCTAAAGTTCAACGTAGATAACAAAGCCTTATTACTCTATTGTACAAATAAATTAGTTGCTATTGTGTGCATTGTTTTACTGAAGGACGGACTGAGAACTGGGAGTTCATTATATCAAATCTTTAAGCTTTTCAAAGCGTGTTCACGATGTGTATTTGTGTAAATCTTTGTGTTTAAATACTTAATTAAAAACGAGTTGACAACATATTCTTTACCTATAGATTTTTTTTTTGCAAATTGCTATGCTTTTCACTACAGATAGCCTTTACAGCTTCACCGGGCGGTACTAAAGATAATACATATTTTTCACTTACAGTCTATCTGACCACTTTGCTTACGCAGACAACTTTATTGGCAAAACAAAATTAGGTCTTTAATTATTATGTTCTTTTATTTTTTAATGTCGTTCCTTTTTGCTTAAATTTTATCTGAATAATTTATTCTGGTGATGATATTTAAAGTATTTCAAAGAAACGACCTTTTACATTTTTATGTCTAAGTGTGTGAGAGAGTCTGCTTAGAAAAAAAACTCTTTGGATTTAATACAGTCAATATAGCCCAATCAGTCGTCCCAGATATCGCTGGAGGGTCAGGGAGGAGGCTGACCTGCGTAAGCTCGGGGTTGAGAATTGGTCGAAGGTTACGCAGGACAGAGACCGGTGGCCAGTTTCTCGTTTCAGAGGCCAAATCTCACTTTTATATTTTTTTTTATGTTACGAAGTAAACAGGACGACCAGTACGCTCACCTGATGGTAAGTGATACGCCTGACCATGACAGAGCGGCATTGAAGGAGACCAACAACTGGTAAACAGTTATTATTCTCATCCAACGCCGCACTGCGCCCGTCACCCGAGACAACAGATGTTAGGTCTCTTATACCCAGTAATTTCACTAAGTAATTAACTTTGGGTCGCTGCGCTATAAATGTTAGCTAGTTAGTTCGTTGGATGTAATCGGATCCATTAAGCCATTTTACAAATACAAGCTTGAATATATTTCAAACTGAGCAATTTACTCATTAACTAAAATCATAGCAAGATGACTTCCAATTGTAATTTCGTAACGGTATGTTACTTAACACATGATGCACTAAGTGATGTAGGTCGCCATAGTTTGTTGGCTATGTGTGCTAGCAGCCGAGACAAATTGACGCCAGTCAAGCTAACACCTGCTTTTGACATTTCTCACGCAATGGTACAGCCTTTACAAGAAATATCACCGTCTATACGGTGCGAATGTTAGTGGATATTTATTTCATTTATTCATAAACAATAAATCTATCGTGTTGGAATTTACAAGCTTATTAAAATAATATGTTTTTTTACTCTTAAGCACAGACTATCCTAGTGAAAAAGACGTGCTCTATGATGGAGCGAGCTTGTCCAGAAAAAGCCTATTCACTCGTTTTTTGAATGCCACGGGGTTGTATGTGGCCGGAAACACAGACGCAGGCAGGCCATTTCATTCATTTGCAGTCCGCATAATGAAAGAAGACGCGAAACGCTTAGTCCGAATACTGGGAACGTCAACTACAAACGGATGAAATTTTGCAGTTCGCCTTAATAACCTGTGGTGAAAGGGTGACGATGGGATAAGTGCTTGGAGCTCGGAAGAACACTCACCAAAGTAGAGCCTGTAAAAAACTGACAAACATGTTACTTTAAGGGATAAGCTCTGCAGTTTGGAATTAACGAGCGCCTTATCGCCAATGAGTTTTCTGGCTATGCGATCGATTGAGTCCAAAGTAGCAAGATGACATTTTGCTGAACCATTCCCAAGATGACTGCAGTACTTCATGTTAGATCGGACTTGAGCTTTGTATTAAGTTAGAAGCTGACCTGGTTTGAAGTACCGCTTCACCCTATTTAGGATGCCCAACTTCTTTGCGGCTATTTGAGCTTTGGACTCAATGTTTTTGCTGAAGTTAAGGCCACTCGTCAACTCCACGCCGAGCAAGTTCAGTTCATCAGTCGCAGGGACTACTATTATTTTATTTATTGAGGGATGCCTTGTCCAGCAAAATGTAGTTGTTATCTATACTAATATATAAAGCTGAAGAGTTTGTTTGTTTGTTTGAACGCGCTAATCTCAGGAACTACTGGTTCGATTTGAATAATTCTTTCAGTATTAGATAGCTTATTTATCAAGGAAGGCTATAGGCTACGAGTAATAGAAGCGGAGCAGTAATGAAAATTGTTTCAAAATCGGGGGTATTTTTTCATACTTGGAGCTTCCGCTGCGTACGCTGCGTAAACGGTTAAAGTTACACAAAAGTCATGTATGAGAGTATTGTTCTCCTTTTAAAGGTCTACAAAAAAGTCCGCGACAGCATATGTCTATCTTTTAAGGTTAGCTCACTATAACATATTTTTTGCTAATAAAAAATTCTGAAATTGACCCCGAAACCTTTAAAGTTGGAGGGAGGGGAAATCCTATGTATAGTGATAAATGAAAGTACCGTGTTATCCCGAATTTAATGCGAGCGAAGCCGCGGGCAAAAGCTAGTATAATATAAAATTAATTGCAATAAGTTGTAGCAAGCGAATTACATAGTATTACATATTTGACAAAGATACGGCTGACATACGGTGGGTGGGTCATTATTGTGAGTCATGCAACATTTTTGACAGCCATTAAAACAGCAACAATGTGATTGACATCAAGTACCTCAACCAACATCTTTGGTACAAGGTTGATGTCGTGTTCGGAAATAGGGTCCGAATGGTAAATCTGAGATGATGTCATAACAATTACCTTGTAAATATTAAGTATCTTCAGACATCATAATATACAACGCCGTATAGCCCAAACTAAGCGGCTGACTTCAAATACTTCGGAACTTCATAACGGATAAATCACCAGTCTGCGAGTAGGAATAACGTCTCAGTTATAGTATATAACTGACATTCACACAGCCCCATCTAGCCCCAAGTTTTTTGTAAATACATACATATACCATTACAAACAGACATATTTATTCACATAAATGTTTGTACTGCCCGGGGATCGAACCCGGAACTCATTGTGTATTAGCCGACGTCTCGACCATTACACCACATGGATCGTCAAACCACATGTTTTCCAACACAGCATAGCCATGATATCAGTTTGTAACTTACAACACAGGCCAAATGCGGATTGGTGGGTGTAAATTGCTATCACCCTTAAATATTTGCCGAGACCAACCACTTTCTTTCTTTCTTTATAGTTGCAAAATCACCAACCAAACGCACTACCTACGTTTCCATCGATCCCTCAATAAAATATATTACCTTTAACTACTCTTGTTAACACATACCTAACTACATATATCTGAGTAATTATTTATTCAATTAATATGTAGGAAGTTAATCAGCCTTTCAATTAAGACGCTCGATTAAAAGGAAAAGCGTTTAACTCGTTTACAAACAAACATCGGGCTTAGTAGATTGAAAAAGTCAATATTTTATTGCTTTAGGTCAACATCTTTGGAACATATTGAGGATAATCATCTAAAAACATGTTATCGTGTAGGAATTGTCAAAAAAGTAGTTGCTAAGATTTGGCCGGTGACGTAGTAATCATGGCAGAATCCATGGAGGATTTGGACTGTGGTCTATTCTCTAGGTAGGTCTTCCCAACAGGAAGGCCTTAAACATTGATAAATAAAGCCTTGTCTTACGTCCATGTTGTAGTAATACCAGTATCAATTGGGAGCTCTGTTCGCATACCCAAATATTTATAAAGGGAAATTGGTTGAAACGTAAACTCTTACACCACGGGTTCCATGTTCGATCCCGAGCACTACGAACATTTGTGTGCATGAACATGTTTGTTTGTATTGGTCTGGGTATTTTTTATGTATAAGATTTACAAAATCAAATTTATAAAGTATAACATCAAGTGTAAGATTTCGGAAGCATACAGAAAATAAAGAGGATCTTTTCCTACAATACACCTCAGTGTCTCAGGACAAAGGTCTTCGTCCAGGTAGTGTTGCCTCTCGGAAACGATACGTAATCGCTTCCACTTTTTATTAGGCTAAACATTCACCAAAACCAAAGAGGACTTCGGTGGACCATCGTCATCAGAGCAGACAGTCAGCTGTCAAAATTACCACGTGCTCGTGATCTGGCAAGTAGTGCGTGACTGTAACTGGAGAGTGTTGTGCAACCAGTATCCATTGCCTTTGAAACTCGACACCGACTAGCGCCTCGCGTGAGATTACATACGAGTGACACGTTGCGAGCGTGAACTGTGGCGTGGACGGGCTAATGATGACAGCTGATGACTTATGAGGGAATAGACACAGCGACCTTGTATGATGAAGGCACTGCCTTGATTTTTTTCTATTTTTGGACTTTAGGTAAGCAGCCGGGAAGACGGTATTTCATCATCATCTGCTCATTAAACGTCTCCTGCCCTCGGAGTCATCCACACGGGTCCAGTGCGGAATGGCCGACTTCACGCACAACCTTTGAATCTCTTCGCATGCGTGCGAAGGTTTCCTTATGATGTTTTCTGTCACCGTAAGAGCGTCGGATAACGTACATATAATTTCGAAAGTTCGAACACACATTGGTACGTGGCGGGATTTGAACCTGCACCCTCCCGATCTGTGGGCAACAGGCCACACCATTGAGCCACCGACGGTTTTACTTAGGGGATACCTACGTCAGGTTTAACAAAGTCATCCCCTATCAAAGGATTTTGATAATTACACTCTTAAGGGGATAAATTCTTAAAGCGGGCAAAATTAGTTGAAAATAAAAAGGGCAAAACAGGGCGCAGACCTTAGATCAGGCCTGTACTACTGGACTACGGCCTATACACCCCTTACGGGTAGGCTCGTGTCCCTCGGTGGGGATGTCTATTGAGCTGATGATGAACTATCTGTCTGATCAACATGATCATCAACTGAACGTAGATTCCGCTACGCTATCATACCGTAGGATCTTTACAATCTTGTAGGTGTTAAAGTTAATTCTAGAGTTTAATAGAAGCTTTCAAATCTTTAAAATATTGTAATACAGCTATCTTTGGAGAAAGCAATTCCACCAATATTTAACTTTGTGACATTCAATGAAAAGTTCTTGCAGATCCATATATATCTGAGATTATCTCAAAAATATACACGCAATAAAACTTATATTTAACTATTACATACAAAACATATGTAACCTCGTCCCTACGCTAATGCATGACCATAGTAGCCCACATCATTATGCCACGTTGTAAATCTAATTCCATTAAGCATATCTCGATCGTGCTGTTACAAAATAACTTAATTAAACAAATAAAGATGTGAGATATCCATATAAAGTGCAGTCAGAGCCCTTCGGACCACGCGCGATCATTAACAAAACCATTTAATTTGGATACTCGATTATTATATTTTATCTAATGAATTTGTAAATCGCTGGATTCAAGCCACTTGCATTGGAAGTGCACTATAATTGAGGCATAAGCTATGCCTAACTTCAGACATTGAATAGCTGAACTTGTCTATCCGTATTTCAGTATCCATATGGCAACATTTTTACTTAAATATTGTTACGTAAATTTCTATTCGTCTTTATGTTCATTTTCTTTCACTTAGGTAGATAGATTACTTATTTCTCATACCTTGTTAATCAAACAATCGTGTTTATTATTAAATAAATCTGCCAAATGGAACAGAGCTCGAAAGTCGTGACTTCATGTCAATCGCTAAAAAAATAAGTCGAATATCGATTACATTTTATTCAACGATTCAATCGAGACAAGAAAAAGGCTGAATATTTGAAAACACACGTCAAGGCAACTCGTTAACGTGAGAAATAGCCTTCACCTGCCTCCTGTAAAATTCTAAGATACAATTTAAGACTACGTTGAAAAAATATGAATTATTTTTATTGTTCTTATCCAAGGCAACGTATTGTTTGGACCCGCGCTACTGTCACTGTTATCTGATAAGAATAGTTTACGTTAAAAATGTTTTTAACAATTCCAAATGAATTTAATTAAATCAACACAATCTGGGTGCTAATAAATGTGCAGTGGGTTTAACATGATAATACGAGAACACAGACATCCGAATATACAATTAGACTGGACAAGCCGCCAAGTTTATAGGCAGTCCCAGTGTCGCAATTTATTTTCGGTTCTTACCTGTGAAGAGTTATTATATTTCTTGGTAAATTTATTTGATTCATTGCGATGATGGCATGTTACAATTGCACAGGATGGCATTTTGGAAAAAAAACGGTAATTTCTTCTAATATTCGTGTCTTGACTCGTCTCACAGAACGTAAACTGGCAGCCAGTGTATGCTCGTAGAGCTTACATTTGTCGCACTTTAAACGCGGCTTGCCCCATCTCCTGTATTGGGAAATCTGTGTACGAGAACCAGTTAAGAAATCACACCACATGTATGTTTTACGTTTAGGTAATTTGGGTATGTAAGAAGTCCCATACACCTTTCGGAATTCAAGACAAGTCGTCAGGGCACGTCAAGTCAGTTTAGGAATGTCGGATGAAACGTCAGTGATGATGTTATAAACAAAAACTCCCGCGGAAGGCTGAACTATAGCAATCAACCAGCCTATAAAGTCTGATTGGAGTGCACAGACATACACTCTATGGAGCGATATTATCAAACACCATCATATAACAGCAGCCGAGACCAACTGCTTAACGTGCTTTCGAAGGACTCGAGATATTTTTTGTCACCCATCCAACATTCGACCATTACGATGGTTGTTTAACTTTAACTACGCCATCGAGTATACAATCAAGCATAAGGTCAAAGGCCTTTATAATTAAAACAATCAACAGTAAGTGGTAGGCAAACAACTACGCCCAAATCAATGATATAATGAAGACGGAACACGTATTTTTCGTATTAATTAAAATCAGACATAGATCAATTTTCGGTATTAATTATAATCTTAAATTATTTCTTAACGTTCAAAGGTTGAGCATAGCGCATTAGGAAATATTTAGTCGTAGCATTAAATTTCGGCTTCGATGGCCAGTTAAGTCAATTTACGAAACTATATTTTCGAAACTATATCTAGTATCATCCATGTCTAGATATATCTCTATTCTTCTTCAAACTTCGATAGCACTCTTGACAATTTCTACATCGTCTTCTCATCTTTATCAGCCTATAACGGCCCACTGCAGGGCACATGCCTCCGCACAGCATAGCTATGGGGAGATTGGTCTGTAACCCACCACGTAGATTCAATGCGGATCGGTGGGTGTCAAGGCCTACCATTCTGACTAAGATTGTCACATACCTTCCGCACAGCATAGGGAGATAGGGCCACGAGGACCCAATGCGGATTGCGACTATCATTCTGACTAAGATTGTAGCTGGGCAGGACAGACGGCTTAAGGTGTCCTCCAAAGCACGGAATCATTTTTCTTTTCGGACAATCAGATTATTCAGAGGATCTCTTGGATCAATGTAGGTAGGTTATCCCTTCTCACTTAAAAATGAAATAAAAACAGTACCTGTTTCAAAAGTTCATAAACACGTTTAACGACTACTAATACTAACTCAAAAATACACAAAAAGAGAATAGAAACTTGAATTTGCCCAACTTTTGATTAAATAAATTTAAAAAATAAAATGTTTCCACCTTTATGTTACGCTGGCACATCAATTTTTGGCCAATATCTTTATTGTATATATACAACTAACAAGAGTTACAAGTATTAATATTGGCTGTCTGTAATATCTTTAACTTACTAGTGTAAATGTAAAACCACGATAATACGTATATACACAAAAGTAAAATTTCCAATCATGTACCAAATACACAACCATAAAGAAGTTTCGAAGTCTTTCATGTGTCCATTTTCTTTCTAGCCACGGCATTCGTAATAACCACATCACGTTCATGTCATACGTGCCTATTAAAAAAGCGTACGTCAAAAGCAAACACCTTTGCAAAATCAAGAAACCGGCTCAATGATTGTGTAACTAAAACTAGAAATGTCAGTGTTTATAGCAAACGTATCCAAGGCTTGCACCTCGGGTAATAAGGTATTTATTAATATTTCGTCTTTAGGGTGCATCTGGTGGTGGAGTGGAGACCGCGTCTCGGCAAGCGTAGCGTAGGACGCCCTCCGGCCCCATGGACCGACGACTTGCGAAAGGTCGCTGGTGGAGGCTGGATGAGAAAAGCGGAGGACCGGCATATCTGGCGCAAAATTGGGGAGACCTATGTCCAGCAGTGGACTGCGATAGATTGAATAGAAGGGTGCATCGACCTATAGTCACCTCGACCTGAAAGATCTTTTGTGACTCACTCCCCGTTTTAAAGTCCATCTTAAAGTAGGACACATTCCAGGAAATACAGTGTGAATTTTGTATCATTTGTATTTATATGGAATGTTTTTATGGGAACCTAATATTATTATGAATTTATCATAAAAGTGTAACAAAATAAGTGATAAATAAATAAATTATCGCATTACATTTAGCAATTCGATAATTAATCATGGCTCGTAATATTTTATTCAGCGCGCCTGCACGGTCATTTAAAAAAAAATGCCAAAGTTCTCAATATCACCCTGTAGATTTAATATCATTTGGGCAAAAATTGTGCTACAGACTGCGAATTTGGCCTAACTTATGGGTGGCGCTCTTTGGGGAGGCCTATGTTCAGCAGTGGACGAATGTTGGCTGATTGATGATTGATGGGTGGAAAGACCGGACACCCTGGTTCGTTAGGAATTTTACGTAATAAAGGAAAAAGCATTCCATGTTTCAAAAGATAAAAACAGGCATCATACATTTTGGACAGACAGACAATTAAGCTAGTTGAAATGGCAGTGAACTGGTCACGTATGTCGCAGAACCGATGGCCGTTGAAGCAGTCGAGTTCTGTATTGGAGACCGCGTCTTGGCAGGCGTCGAGTAGGTTGTCCTCCGGCCCGATGGACAAACGGCTTGTGAAAGGTTTCTGGCGGAGGCTTCTCATTTCTCATTAGAAAAGCGGTGGACGGGGATATCTGGTGCAGAATGTGGGTGACCTGTGTCCAGCAATGGACTACTTGTAGAGTGTGACAGCAATTAAAACTTAACTACCTATATCCGACTTTGTCCAGACGCATGGCAACCCTACTTACAACTAAACAAACTTAGAACAATTCAGAATAATAATTATTTTTAATTGTTCCAAGTTATGTTTTTTCAATTCTTATTTTCTTCTGAATAAAAATAAGTTGGATTCATCTTCAATTAATTATATTATTCTTTCGATTTGTATTCCGTATTGAGGCGGATATAACAAATAAAAACAATTTTAACGAACTATGTATAACTTTTACTTTGGAAGAAATACGGTAGCTTAGTTAATTGTAGATTATGTTTTTATAATAGAATGGTTTAGTTTCTTTATAATCTTTCGCTGTTATTGGAACAATAAACATAAGATACATTTAATACAAAAACGTTACTTGGATCTGTTCTTGATTTTTAATACGTACTTATATTAAAAAAAAACAGATTTCAACAGCCAATAAGATTTTTTAACTCTTTAGCAAAACAAATCTTTTAAATTGACGAAAAACAATTTTTTGAATAATTAACTATTCGTACATTAATTTTATCAAATAAAATAACTAAAGTATAATGAAAATGAAAAGTGTTTATTCAGTTAAGGTACTTAAGAACACTTATGAATGTCAAATGAAGCTACCACGGTTCGAACGGCAGTTTCCACTGATAAATACTGTAGAAAGTAAGTATAGTATTTTTCGGTCACCTATCCTACCTACCTTTGCAATAGTTGCTTGACCTGCCCATTGAACTTAGCTGCATGATGAATCATCAAATGACGATACGATCAAACCATCAGTAAGTTACCGACAATAGCCTCGCCTACCCGTTTAGTGACATTTGTATCATCACACCTTTCGCTGATTATAATATACATTATTTAGCACAAGCCGTTAACGATGCATTAAGTATCGCTAGGTGATAGGTCGTCAATCTATCTCTGACAGTAGGCCCGTACAGACCCAGGTCTGTTAGCCTAGGGATGAAACGATATGAGTAAATACGAGTTACTTTTATCCGATACCAACTATTTTTAGTATCGATATTTTTTAATTAAGTATCGAATAGGTATCGGTTAAAGTACTTACCTATATCATGAATACTTTATATAGTTTTAAAACCTTTATTTGAAGTTCTTCCCAGACTGGAAGAAAATCATACATAATATTAATATTAAAAAGGAAAGCATCCAAGAAAGCGTATAACTTGACATATTCTAAAATCTATTCGATACGTGTAAGTATGGATACTTTTCAATCGATACGACTACGTATCGATCTTGACGACCGATACAGTATCGAGTAAAAGTATCGATACTCAATGGTATCGTTTCATCTCTATGTAAGCCTCAATTCTACTCATTTACTTGCCTTACGACACTTTCAAATATAGGACATATAAATATTATTAATATATTAAAAAATCATATTGTTCTACATACATCAAAATAACATTTCTTGTATTTTTGGCTGTATGTCTGTCTGTCCGTCTGTCTGTTGGTTCCGGGTAATCTCTGAAATGGTGGACAATTGGACGAGACGTTTTTTGGCAGATACATCAGTTATCTGCCAAAAAACGTAACTAATTAAGGAAAAATTTTGGCTACATTTAGTTTCGAAAAAATCTTTTTATTTTGAAAAATAAAGTAAAGATTTTAGGATCAAATTTTACTATTGAGACAAAATAATGATAATACATAATGATCCAATTAGTACATTTTAAAATTACCGGAATTGGAGCCCTGACATTACGACATTTCCGTGATAACTATACAAGATCGTTGTGTCGTAACGTAACAGAGTTCGTTTGACCGCCACATCAAAGTATCTTAATATAACCATATTATTCATGTTATCATACGTCTTGTAACTTTATTACAATGTTAAGTAATAGGAAATGCTATTATACTGTCCGTTTGATTACTGTTAGAATATCTCAAATTATTTTTAATGGTTATTCGTTAACTATCGCAGTCCACTGCTGGACATAGGCTTCCCCATTTTGCGCCAGATATCCGGTCCCCTCACTTTTCTCATCTAGCTTCCACCAGCGACCATTCGTAAGTTGTCGGTTGATCGGGCCGGAGGGCTACGCTTTGTCAAGACGCGGTCTTCACTCGAGAACTCGTCTGCTTCAACGGCCATCGGTTCTGCGACATACGTGACCAGCCCACACATGAATGCACAATTAATATAATTTTAGCTGCGGGATTACGGTTGGTATGATAAAACGTAGATAAAACGTAGCCTTTACATATAAAGATTAATTCAAGGGTTTCATTAAATGTATATAAAATTTTATTAAAATTAATTTAGCTATTAGACGTGAAATAGTAACAAACAAACTCACAATCTTTCACCTTTATAATATAAGTATGATTGTATTAACGCGAAGGAGCGTGAAAATATATAATTTATGCATGGATGAAGGAAAGTGTCTTGTAAAGTTTTGACGATCAAAGTGGTAGGTACTTACACTTACACAAAAAGAACCGCTGTTTCCCATAACTTGTACAACGGAACATTGTCTGTGTCATAGTATCGGAATTCCGTAGACGCTGCAGCTTAATCAATGCAGTGACCCACAATTTAAGGAGTTTACATGATTTAATAATTTCATTCGTTAGACCCATCGAAACCTTGAATTTAATAATAACGTTCTTGAGTATATTTATATTTTAATATTTCTTGTGGATGCATTATAAAGCCAGTAAAACAATTTGCGTCCTCAATAAAAAATAACTGAAAAAAATCAAAATTCATATTTAGTGATTCCCTGAATGCATTCAAAAATAAGTTGCTGACTTATTTAGTGGTACGTCTCTCTGAGATAGGCAGCGATTACCTTTACTATTTTAAGTTTTTTTTTCTCTAATTAATAAAAAAAATTATTTTGTCTTTAATTGTTATGTATGATAAGTTTATACTTATGCTATATATAACATTGATTAGATTTAAGTTGTCTATGTGGCCAAGGCTGTGTACACCTATAATTGGCATTCATACAAACCAATGTATCTTAATTTCATAAATGTCGGGTATCTTTTGTATGCAATTTAACTTTGGTCTACATAACCAAAATAACATTATTTTTGTCTGTCTGTCCGTCCAGGCATTTCAGAGATTTGTTGTTGTTGTTGGTGTACCTTAATAAATAAATAAAAATGTCTTTTATATTATTTTTTGTATTAACTTTGGAATATATATTTACGTTATATATAACATATACGGAATAAGTAAAAGCGTGAGAGCGTCGCCGGCTCAATGTTGTGGACTGCTACCTTCCAAACTGGAGGGTGCAGGTTCAAATCCCGCATTGTACCAATGTCTTTTCGAATTTTCCAAATTGTATGTTTGTCATCCGACGCTCTTACGGTGAAAGAAAACATCATGAGGAAACCTGTACACACCTGTGAAGAGATTCAAAGGTTGTGCGTGCTGTCGGCCAATCCGCACTGGGCCCGCGTGGTCGACTAAGGCATATACAACCGGGTATGGGTAGGGCTCGTGCCCCAAGGTGGGGACGTTTGATGATAATAAAGTATGAATCAAAACTAAACGCGTTGGCTCTACATCTTTATTAACCACTCTTATGTCGATATACGCTTCGCAATAGCTGTCGTGACAATCATGTCTTTTCATCAATCTTTGAACCCACTAATCGTCTCCCCATTATATGTCCGAAATTACGGACCCTTGCTTGGTCATGACTTCATTAGCTCCTAATTTTTCCAAAAGTATCACTTATCATCAGCTGTTAAACTCCTCACTGTTTGTAATTTCAATTCATACGATGATTTGTATCTCTTAGCAACACTTAGCACAGAGATATCGGGTTGGTCTTGTCTATTATTGAATATGTGGATTTAAAATGTTTATATACCGGCGACTTGCAATGGCGCTAATGAGGCTTATGAAGCGAGCGGAGACCAAGATCTCTAGAGACCTATCTTCTTGTGGACTGGGATTGGTTGAATATAGAGCCAATGAGAAATTACTTCAAATTGTTTACTAGAGAGACCTTACTTCTGATAACAAAGACATCTTAGAAAATTAGTTTTGAAAACGAGTTGGACATGAATTGTTTTCCTTAAACAGGGTAATTCGACCTATTCATCATCATCATTGCAGCCTTCAACGTCACTGCTGAAAAACGCCTCCCTAATGATTTCCACGCGGGCCGATCCCTTGCATCTGGCATAATCTGTTATCCGCCACCTAACCCAAGTCATCAGTCCATATGGTTGGGGGTAGGCCTACGCTTCGTTTTCCATTACGCGGACGCCACTCGAGAACCTTTCCACCCCAGCAGCCATCGGTTCTACACACTGTGTATCCTACCCACTACCACTTCCAATTGCTGATCCTGTGAGTTATGTTGGTCAGTCCAGTTCTTCTGTGTATATAATCGTTTCTTATCTTAACACATAGGAAAATAATAACATAGCCAACTCCATAGCACATTGAGCAACCTTGTAGCCATTTTAAGATGCCCTGAGTGAGCGACCACGTGACGTATTATTATTATTTATTTATATATATTATTATTATTTACGTATTATTATTATTATTTATTTATATATATATAGATTATGTTAAAAGTACAGGACGGTCAGGCGTGTCACTTACCATGAGCTCAGAGACATTAATGGAGATCAACAACTGATAGACAGTTATTAATCTCCACCAATGCCACACCGATCCCGTCACCCGAGACAGCAGATGTTAGGTCTGTTATACCCGGTAATTTAACAAGCTACAGAGCCCTCATTCCGAAACACAGAAGTACAAAACACTTCTATTTCACGGGACGATATCTGGCACTGCAATTGTACCTACTTAGAAGACTCAGTACTGAGTCTATCACCTAGATTATTATTTGATTTAGAAGCCAAGAGAAGCTCTGGCCGCAAGGTGCGTCGGTGCAGGCCCGGCATCGCGGTCAGTCGTCTCAATGTCGCTGTATAAGGCGCCGTAAATCGAGTGAAAAGTGCTGTGCGCATATTGCGTCAGCGACGGACGCGATGCGCGTGCGCACCCACCAGAACCACTTACGGGTAAATCTACAAACCGCATAAGTAAAAATCAGAATGAAATGTAACATACATGATAAAAGCATCCATTTTAGATTTACTAAGGAGATAAGATATAAAAATAAATACGCAGTAATTATTTTCATAATGATTTACCGAAATAATGCACCATAAATAAATAATGATAATAAAATTCCTGTGAATACAAACATTTATGTGCTTCAACATCATCAGCTCATTAAACGTCCCCACCGAAGGGGCACGAGCCTACCCGTATAGGGTGATTAGGCCTAGTCGTCCACGCGGGCCCACTGCGGGTTGGACGACTTCACACACAAACCTTCGAATCTCTTCGCAGGCGTGCATGAACCACACGATGTTTCCTTCACCCCACAGGAAGACGTCGAGAACGTACATATATTTTCGAAAAATTCGAAAACACATTGGTAGTGTCGGGATTTGAAGCTCAGCCCTCCCGGTAGGAAGGCGACAGTCCACACCATTGAGGCCACCGACGCTCATGTTATGTACTTCAAACATGTCTGTATGTGTTGGTCGGGTGTTACTATGCAAGAAAAAAACTACTTATATATGTTTTTTTCTGTTATTTAGTACAGTTAGTACATTAAATTTAAAGCTCCATCTACTTGGGCAATTACCAATATGCCAAGTACATAAAATTTATAAAGTTAGGCAGGATTCTGAGTTTC
>PQWD01005052.1:0-63314 GCA_019425675.1 Leucinodes orbonalis | reverse complement strand
AATAATATTCACTATGACGAGGCAGTAACGTCTAAGGTTTTAGCCTGTTCCAAATGGAACGAATATTAAATAAAAACAAATTCTTTCTACTTTGACAGCATTTGTCATTTTGATTTTTCAATCACTGAAATTCAGCGCGTCTTCTATTTGTTGTTTTGTTTTATTTACCTAAAAGCTAACCCGATGATCTAATCTTATCTGACCGTGAAGTGTAGGTTAGGCATAAGTTACAATATGAATTTAGAACTATTAGGTTTGTACTTTTTCTAAATATTGTATCAAATTGTAATTGTATTAAATTAATTTTTATTCCCAAGATTTTATTTAATTTTCAGAATCATTTGGCCAAAATTATCCTGAGGTGAGTGAGTGGTCGTATATATTATAATTCCTCCGAATCATACTCGTAAATCAATCACATTATTAACTTAACCAAGAAGCTATACAACTTTAATATCTTGTGTCTGGATGTTTTTAATTAAACCTAACATTCAAAATATGTTTCAGTGAAAAAGTAAATTCCTTGTTTGTTATCATACTGGAAGATATAAACTATGTTAATAAACTTAACGTAAATATTTATGTTTTTGGTATAGGAGTTTGATGGTTCTTTGGATTCCATCTCTTTAGCAGCAACATGTGCGTTCAACAGGCGTGGCACATTGCTAGCTGTAGGATGCAATGATGGAAGAATATTTATATGGGACTTTCTGACTCGGGGAATAGCAAAGTCTATATCAGCCCATGTGTATCCTGTTTGCAGTTTGAGTTGGTCTAGAAATTGTAAAAAGGTATTTTTTATTTGTTATTCCTATTTTAAATAATTTATAAATGTTTCTTAATGTAATTATCAGGGACTAATTCAGTATATAAAATTTTAAATCTTATATCTATTGTTATAATCTACTGTTTCTGGCTAGTAGGTAGGGCTTACAGTCCCTGAGTTTAGACATTATATTTCATGCAAATTCAAATAATAAAATAATTAGTGGTCCATTCAATAGTAAAATCTACTAGATTAATTAAAAAACTGTATAAAATCTCCTCCATTATACATATTTCAATTATAAAGTTTTAAAGAATTTTGACTAAAAGTCATGAGAAATAATGTCTCGCTATTTATTCTATTGGCAATTTCAGCTACTATCTGCATCAACAGATCACAATGTGTGCATTTGGGATGTGCTGTCAGGGGAGTGCGAACAGCGATACAGATTCCCCACTCCCATTTTAAGGGTTCAGTTTGATCCAAGAAATGATAAACGGTTCCTTGTATGTCCTATGAGACACGCCGCCTTACTGGTCGACACAGAAGGAGAACATAAAATATTGCCTATCGATGAGGATGTAAGTAATGATAATAATAATACCAGTCTTTATTTGATGTTTATTCTTTAGTGGTCTCTTTTAACAGATGACCCTTTTTCCTCTTCAATTATTTTATATCTGTACTTTTTCTGTCTCTTCCTATTTGTTTTCAAATTAATTAATTGAGTGCACTGAGCTTGTTTTGTTTGCTTTATACTTAAGTGTGTTTCTCTTTTCCTTTTAATTCTTTTAAAGTAATTAAAAAGTAATTTTAAAATAAGTAGGGTGGTGCTTATCCTTAGTGTATGACTTATTTAATTTAACATAATGTGTTAATTAACTATGATTCTCAATACTTTCAATGTGGGGAATCCAGAGACAATAGAAAATATTATATTGTGTCTGGCACCTTATTTCTATAGGCGGTCATAGGGTTTCTTTAACCACTTACCTGTATAGCCAGGCCAAAAGTCAAGTCTTATTTTTATGCTACTTTGGACACCTTCAGAACCGATAACTTAAGTTTTTTAACAAAATGTGTTTTTTTTTTTCATTATTCATGTGCTATTTATTGTTTCAGGGAGATATAAATGTGGATAGCAATTTTGATCGAGGGGACATGTGTACACGGCAATGCAAAAGGGAAAATTTTTAATTTTAGATACTCAATTAGGAATAAAAGCTAGTTTTAAGATAACCGTCGGCACATCAAGTACTACAAGTATAAAAGTATGAGTTGCTAGAAGGGGAGAGTAAGTATCATTGTTGAAATAATTATTACCTTTTGTGTATTTTTTTGTCTTAATTAAGGTTAACCATTTATCAAGCTTTCAAGGTAAAAAAAAATATTACAATAAACTTTGTTCTACTATATTACAATTGAAATACAAGGAAAATTTTGGTATACCATGCTTAAATAGTGGTTATTCAACAGTGGTGTGCACAGAGATTATGAGTAGGGTATACAAAGTGAGTGACACTAATCGCAAAAACACTACATAATTTACATTTTGTCAAATTAAGTGCTGTTGACAGATAGTCTATGGTTTCAAATATGTAGAGAAAAATGGGCGGATTAGTGGAAATCAATTAATATGTTGGTGATTTTGTGGGTTGTCAAGACGCACAGGGCATGCACTGCCCATTTGCATAGTAGAGCGTCGATTATCCGAACTAATTGGGCGACAAGGGTCTTCGGAAAACCGGTATTTTCAGATAATCGAACTCTACATATTATGAAGTATATACCTATATTGATTCAGCAATACATATTTATGTACATGTTCAAATGAAAACATATTTACATAAATATCTTAAATAACGAATAGGAAAGAAAAGTTAAAACCATCTTGTATTATAACAAGTACAATTAACACTCATATTAGTGTCTAGTCTTCGTCTGCTGTAGAAGCCTGCCTGCTGTGTGGCTTAAAAACAGGGTTGCCAACCCCAAAATGTTATTCCTCGTACATAAGCAGTTAAAAATCTCGTACTTTGGCTTTCGAACGTCGTACATCTAATAAAAACGCTTTTATCATCAGAAATACTAAAAAAAAAACATTTGCCAGCTTCTTACTAAAAAAAAACACAAATCTCTTCGCAGGCGTGCGCTGGTTATCTCCCGGTGTTTTCCTTCACCGTAAGAGCGGCGGATAAACACGTGGCGGGATTTGAACCTGTACCCTCTAAATCGGAAGGAAACACTCCACACCAATGACCCTATAAACTTCAAATGAATAAGGTGAAAATGACGAGAACTTATAGAAACTTATTGATTACAGCTGTTTCCTGGTAAACACATCGGACAGGGTTATCCGAGTGTACGATACGAAAACAGTACTCAAATGTGGTATAAATGGGGAGCCTGAACCTATACAGAAATTGCAAGATCTCGTCAACAAGTAAGTTATATGATAATGTAATGATAAAATATTTTTTTGTCAAAGGGAAATACACTTACTATACTATAATTTTAGAACATTTTAAAGAAATAATTTTTTTTTTAATTTTATTTAATGAATTTCTTCTTATTATTATTGGAACAAATACAAAGTAACTGTAACAAAGGATTTCTAACACAAAATGCAACACTCTATAATAAATGTACATTAAATGCAAAAATAAAAGAAGGCTACCCTATTCTAAATATCAAGACATACGTGCGATCTCTATACGATCACGACACTAATTTACATATCAAGTGTGATCGCTTCAACGCATTCATTCTCGCGAGAATCTCTTTGATGTACCGACAGTCGAGTTATCGCCAAACGGCGTTGTAATGACGTTGAAAATTATCGCGTTTATGTGGTGGCCACACCTGTTGTGAACGCCCGTCAACGCTTTCGTTTAATGACATTTCCCGTTGGTGTGGCCCCAGGCTAACAAATACAAAGTAACTGTAACATATGATACAGAACAACATGGAAGAAATGCTGTTTCTCCGGCGATGGCGAGTACATATGTGCCGGGTCCGCTCGCCAGCACGCGCTCTACGTGTGGGGAAGTCGATAGGAAAATTGTCAAAATACTGCACGGACTAAAGGCGAGCGCTACTGGATGTGGTCTGGCATCCATCAGGCCGATCATAGCTAGCATCAGTGCAGTAAACAATAATAATTTTAATTCAAATCACTATTTTACCGGCTGTTAGTTTAGGATTAAAAAATTCACAGTACACACAATTGCTACACATTATATAAATATTTTACTTTTTTATGTATTTAAGTATATATTGACGACCCATTTGGTGTATGTGGTATTTGGTGTACGTCACCCACCCTAAGGTCGCACAAATTTATGTTCACTTCATACATATTTCAAACTTTGGAACAAACTAAAATGCGACATTTTTTTACTTACGCGACTTTTTCTTTTCTTGTGCGACTATTTCCGGTAAATTTTTTGGCGTTGTCAATTCGTGTTCATTGGATTACAGCTTACACCGTATCGTTTCAAAAATCTACCTAAACAATGCTACCTTCGCAGGCGTGGTGTCGATATGGGCGCAGAACCAAGTGGAGAACTGGTCGGCTTTTGCGCCCGACTTCAAGGAATTGGACGAGAATGTGGATTACGAGGAGCGGGAGAGCGAGTTCGATGTCGAGGACGAGGACCGCTCCGTGGACCAGGCCGGAGACACGCATGATGACGAGGAAGTGGACGTGAGTCTATTATAATACAGTGGATTTATATATGTCATCATCATCAGCTCTTTAGATGTCCCCACCGAGAGGCACGAGCCTACCCGTATAGGGTGTATAGGCCTTAGTCGTCCACGCGGGCTCAGAGCGGATTGGCCGATTGCACGCACAACCTTTGAATCTCTTCGCAGGCGTGCGCAGGTTTCCTCACGATGTCTTCCTTCACTGTACGAGCGTCGGATAACGTACCTACATATAATTTAGATTCGAAAACAATGATACGTGTCGGGATTTAAACCTGCATTCTCCCGATCGAAAGGCGACAGTTCACACTATTGAGCCATCGACGCTAAATATATCAATAATAATGTATCTTAGGTTCAGTGACCACACAGTGGCGTTTTTGCTTAATTTAATAATTACTACTAACAATAGTTTGTATGTTTTTATTATTTGATGTACTAACAAATATGGATGTAATAGATGAATCTGAAATAAATTATTATATTTTAACTTTTAGAAGAATAGAAAGGCCCGTATTCTGAAACGAGACTCAACGTCGATCTTTTCTGAAATTTAGATAGAAAGGGATAGCGCTTTATACGATAAATAGTGGCATCTCTTTCTAACTCTATTTAAGTAAAGATCAATGCTTGAGTCGAGAATACGGGCATTAGTATTATTTTAAACGTATTACGTTAACGACTATCATGAGACTAGCCGAGATTGACTTAACGTGCCTTCCGTAGGACGGAATTATTTTTCTTTTCGACAATCGGGTGATTCGTTGATCGAACCCGCCACCATGGGTTCCGTATCCCATATACAGGCATTGCAAACTGTCAGTGGTTATTTATTTATTTAGCCTTCATTTCCTAATTCCTTAGCTAACTGGGAAAAATCGCACAGTGATGTTTCCCCGAGGATTCAATCATCCGGGGCACGCAGCGATCTAATTCAAATTCAATATTTATTATAGTACAACTCACGAAAGGTGACCACAAAAAGCAGTATGTACTAGATGAAGACTATTTTAATATAGAGTAACAATAGAATTATGAAAATATTGATAAAAGACTTGAGCGTAAACAAAATACAAGAATTTCTACTGCCACCGCCGCCGCACCTCCGAACGGATTAGAAAATTTATTTCAGTTCAGTGGTCATCTTTCGTGAGTCGTGCTATACAAACCATAATTGTTTATTTTTACCACTATAGTCCACCTTGCATGCCGTGGCAACTTATAAGTAAGGTGACACTTAGCTTTAAGTTATGTTTGTCCCTAATTTTCTTGTTGCTTGTACCAGTGTTTATCTTGTTGGTTGTCCTAATAAATAATAAATAATGTAGTACAAGATTCATGATACTCTCACAAAACAATCGAAAAAAGTGTTCCGAATGCAGCGACAGCACACATACACATATTTCGAATGAGCGTACATTTACCTAAACAAAAGCCTACAAACTGTATTATCTTTGGGCGGTTCGTTTTTGGGCACGGATGGCGTATCTACCTTATATATATACAGAATATCATTGCATATGGGTCGTCAAATACTGTGATGTAATGATTACCCAGGTGGACGTAACTACATGCGAGCCCGTGGCGGCGTTTTGTAGCTCCGATGAGGACGAAGAGGACGGCAATGTGCTGTCGTTCCTGCCGATTGCGCCCGAAATTGAAGACCCAGAGGTGAGTGACCCGTCCAATTTACAGTTTCGACGATTTATATTGGCACGACTTACTTTGAAATTGAGAATCTTGTAATGACTAATTAATGGAATGGAGTTAAGTCATTACAAGGTTCTAAATTTTTAAATTATCTAGTCACATACAATATCATGTATTATGTTATTTTCAAAGTGAACTTTTATTTAGAATTTTGTATACACATCTGAGAAAAAAATTGGGAAAATTTGGTTTGCATTTTTGTTAAGCTTAGTAATGCATCTTTTCACGGCATCTCGACAAAACAATTGATCAAATTTTATTAAGATCCTTTGGACAAATCGTGAATAACGTGTGCATACCTTTTTTACCATTTGTAAGAAAAGTTAAGCATTGGATTTTTTTTGCGAAGATATCTCCGCTCCACAATTTGTCACTTTCCACTGTCCCTTCGAAATTTACCGGCCTTAATCTGGCGAGTTATGATGGTAACCTTAAATAAACAATACAGTAACTAGACGCACAACCTCGCTCAAAAAGTATTCCGCGGCAAAATTATGCCCATCCGTCAGTTGGGCAAAATTTTCATTCATTATCAGTCGCTCGCTACATATCATAGTGACATTGTAGTATGCCCATGCTTTTTATTTTGTAGCCTCTTTATAAAATTCTAATGAATAAATTTATGTCCTAAAATATAATGTGTTAACGTATGTGTCAAATGGCTCGGACATTTTTCTATATTAATCATAATTAAAGTATCTAGTTAATTGTTCATCTAAGTCTATAACATAATCTCACACGAAAAAACTTAAAGTAGCTTAATTTAAATAACAAACTCCAGGATGGATGGGCGGCAACACAAGAAACAGTGACGCCAACCGAAACGCCAGAGAAACTGGAGCCAGCCGCCAAGAGACCTAAATGCAAGACATACGACATCTCGCTCAAAATAGCTCCGCCAGGTTAGTAGCAAAGTACCCAAATGTATCTCTTCTTAGGCTGTCTGCATTATATAATCAAATTTTTGAATAATTTCAGATGATAATTATAAAGTTGTCATACGCACTGGTGCCATTTACCAAACCAAATAAGCATAGATTTTATTTATATGTACAATTTTATTACAATCCAATTGTTATGAAATGAATTGATAATTTATATTAGTCCTGTTAATTAATTTTTACTCCAAGTGATGCTACTAACATATTTTTAAGTTCACTTTTGTCACTAACCATAAATGGGTCATTGTTATCTGTAAAATAAAGATTATTATTATTTATTCGTTTCACTAGACGGTAACATTGTTTTTTATTTTACAGAACAACCATTGTCGTTTGGTGGGAAGAATAAGCAAGCAGCTGGTAGTAAAAAAGTCGCTGGAAGACCCCGTAAATAATAAAAGAAAATATCACAGTTTTATATTTTTAATTTATGTAGCCATATTCTAAGAGGGTTTAAAAGATACACTGGCATGTAGAAGAAAACATTTATTCCGCAATAAGAAATCATATTTATTGATCTTCAAATAAAATTCATATCTAGAGTATACAGTAAGTACTTATCATCTGTATATAAATAAATCTCACTTAAAAAGAACCAAAATAATAATACATCGTTTATTCGAGACCAAATAAGACTCATAATTACTCTCGTTTAGTCCCTACCCTAATTATTACATACTATAATACATAGCATACAATCTACCCGCGTGTGGGCGCGTCGTATAAATAAAATTCATCTATAGTTAGTATTTACAAGCGCTGCTAAGCGCCGAGTTAATCGAGAGCGTTCTCTAGACAGGTGGGTAAAGTCAAAAAACGGAACAGTGAGCTGTAAACGTTTTTGGCTTTATCCATTTGCAACACATTCGAGAGATACAATTCCGTCGAAATGATCACTCATTAATAATTTCATTTATTGTAGTAAAATAATCACGGTTACAGCACCCCGGGATAAGTCTGATAGTAGCTTGACATAATGTTACATACATTATTTTTTATTGTAACTTTATACGCGCTCGAACGTTGCGCGTAGACAAGATTCATCTATTGTTTGTTGTAATTTTCCTCCCGTGCTACGCACGAACGCATACTTGGATAAACGATAAACTAAAAGCACAATCTCACTCACTCAGTGTCCGCGGCAAAACTCTGCCCATCGTGTCGGTTGGGCACAATTTTCATTTATCACTTGTCATAATGACAGCAGTGTGCTTGTGCTTTATTTTGTACCCTTTCAGTGTCGTGTTAAGGTCAAAATTTAAATGAATAATTTTATGTTATAAATATAACAATAATTATACGTATGTGTAGTGCACACATATATTTTTTGGTTGACGTTTCTTCGCGAGAGTGCTTCTAGTTATTGTTTGTATAAGCTTGTATATTACTATTGAATTTTGTTATGCATTATTTCTAAAATGAATTATTATTAGCTCTCTAATTGCATTAAAGCTACGACTTATCCAGAGGTATTGAAACGTATTATAGGTACAGATTCTAGTACATCGTTATTGCTAGCCCGATTGTCAGATGGGTGACCTCAAAAACTTGCGAGTCCCTCCGTGCTTAGGAACCCACGTAAAGCCGTCTGTCCTGGCTGCTAACCAAGGATAGGCTCATCATCATCAGCACATTGTACGTCCCAACCGAGGGGCATGAGCCTACCCGTATGGGTGTATACGCCTTAGTCGTCCACGCGGGCCCAGTGCTGATTAGCCAACTTCACGCACAACCTTTGAATCTTTACGTAGGCGTGCGCAGGTTATTTTCGATGTTTTCCTTCACCGTAAGAGCGTCGGACAACGTACATATAATTATGAATCGAAAACACATTGGTAAGTTGCGAACACAATCGAAACGACAGTCCACAACATTGAGTCACCCGCGCTCTCATAGTCGTTAACATCTAGTAATCCGCACTGAGCCTGCGTGGTAGGTCGAGGCTCAAACTCACTAGCCATGCTATAGGAAGGTAGCATAGCTATAGCCTTTAATGGGACACAATAGGCCGATAATGCCGGAAGGTTAAGTACTACATTCAGGGAGATTTCAGCCGGTGCTACGCGTCCATATCGTCTTCCCTTTGACTCGAGAAATAGCTGACGAGACCTCCGAAGACTCCTGAAGGCGCTTCTCCATCCCCCTCCACTTCCGTTTTGACTCTAACCGGATGCTCAGCTTCTGGGCTCCGATTGGCTAAATCTGGCGGGGGCATTATGCGCGGTGGCATATGTGGTCTCAAGTAAGGCGGAGGCGGTCGCGGTCTGGCTTCCCTCGCCAGGTACTGGTGCATTTGGTGCATCCTTTGTAACGCGTGTGGTAATCGGGGTCCATCCATATGTGGTCCGGGGGAGGCGTGGCCCACGGGTGGGATTGGCGAGGCCTGTGGCCCGGGCGAGGCCTGCGGCGACGGGCCCGGGGACTGTTGGTTCGGGCCTGGCGATGTCAGAGATCTACCCGGCGTTGGGGGTCCAGGTGATGAATGCGAGCTGGTGGTCCAGGGTAGTGAGGTCCCGATGCATGTGGCAAGTGGGGTCCAGGCGGGCCGGGCGAGGATTGTGGTCCAGGTCCGAGAATGCCCGGTGGTCCTCGTGGTCCCTGATGATGAGGGGGAGGATGTTGCGGGGTAGGCCCGTGCGATCCCGGTCCAGGCGGCCTGTGTTGGACGGGATGACCATGTGGCCCTGGAGGTCCATGTAGCACTGAAGGTCCATGCAGCCCAGGTGATCCCTGAAAACCGGGACCGTGAGCTCCCGGAGGTCCTTGTGGTCTCAGTCCATCAACGGGTCCTTGACCGTGTGCTCCAGGATGCCTCAGTGTCCTGGACCGTGATGTCCGGGCGGTCCCAATCTGGGCCCATGTGGTCCAGGTCCTAAACCGTGAGGTCCTGGCGGCGCCTGCGGTCCTAGTCCGTGAGGCCCCGACGGAGCGTGCATTTCCGTTGGTCCTTCAGACCCTGGAGGTCCGCGAGATGCAGGTCGGCCTTGTGTTTCCGAGGGGCCGTGTGAACCCGGCCGGCCTTGTAGTCTTAAAGCACCGTGAGAGCTCGGTACTTGTGACCCTGGAGGACTGAGCATTCCTGGCGGACCTTGAGCTCCTGATGGTCCTTGTGATCCTGGAGGGCCATGCATTTCTGGTGCACCATGTGACCCGGGAGGACCGTGCGTTCTATTATGACCTTGCGGTTCTTGATGACCGTGAGACCCTGGTCGGCCCTGAGATCCTGGATGAACGTGGGAATCTGGAGGAGCATGCGATCCTGGTGGACCGTGAGGTACTGGGGGACCATGCGGTCCTGGGGGACCATGCGGTCCTGGCGGGCCTTGAGACCCTGGAGGACCGTGAGGTCCCGGCGGCCCGTGTTGTCCTAGAAGACCGTGAGCTGGTGGGCCGTGTTGCCCCGTAGGCCCGTGTTGTCCTGGAGGTCCCTGAGAAGGCCCGTGTTGTCCAGGAGGCCCGTGTAGTCCGTGGGGTCCAGGCGGTCCATGTGAACCGTGTGGCCCTAGTGGACCGTGAGGCCCGTGTGGGCCTGGCGGGGCGTAGGGCCCGTAAGGTCCCCCGTACTGTGGGGCATACGGACCCAGTGGGTACCGCGGTCTCCGATCCTGTAAAAAGAAAAACAATGATGTTAAAAATTATCGCAATTTTGAAATACAATTATGAGTAGAATAGGTAAAAAAAATTAAGTGAGCTACTTTACAAATAGGTCCAATGTCTACTTAATCCTATAAATACATAAACACCGGTACCTACTCGTAGTCACTATATGTTTTTTTTCCTGTTTGTCACACTATTGAATTTTCACTTGTCATTCATAACTAGTGCTCTCCAGCAAAATAGTTTGTTATATGAAAATAAAACCTTGAAATATATTTTTACAACAATGCTTTAAGTTCCAAAGATATTTCACAAAGTGGCAAGCAATTATAAAATTGTATAAATTTGATCAACCCTTCCTTTATTTTCGATATTTATTTACTTTTTTTTAATAACACTGTAAATAGTTACGGAGAGATTGAAAGCAAAATGTACTTTATCGTCTTAACGTATCCAATGTATAAAGTGTATTAAAAGTTGAGTTGAATGTACTAGGAGACCATACGTAACTTAGAGGTTCATCAAACTGATAATATTTTACTTCATTTCCGTTTCCCCAACCTCTTTCGTATATATGGTCTCCTAGTACTTTTATTTAGTTCCGCCTAAACGGAAAAATTATTGTAATTATTTAATTTATTTATTAAACTTTAAGGTATTATGAAATGATATGGCACTGCATTAGTCATGAGGGTACAAAGGGTGTAGAAAAATCAGTGGTGCGACTAACAAGCAAAAAAAATCCTGTTTTTACACTGGTGTGACAATCTGGTATGACTACGGTCAGGACTCATAAATACGAATATATAAATATACATCAATTTTATGACGATTCATTTGGTGTAGCAGTTGAGATGTCGGCTACGACACCAAAGGTTCCGGGTTCGATCCAGGCAGTACAAACATTTTTGTGCATGAACATATCGTCTTTTTACAATTTGTATTAAAAAAAATAGTATTTTATCGTTCTTTGGTACCCATACTACAGGCTAACTTGGGCCTAGATGGCGCTGTGTGAATGTCAGTTGATATTTATTATTTACTTATTTTTTTACGTGTATCAAAATAAAAGCAACATTATATTAGGTTTATTACGAATCCGGAACCTTGGTGTATTAAACATACCGACCATACCACCACATCGTAGGTGTAAACCACATACCTTGTTCTCTGTATGCTTTATCTTGGGATGTATTCGCGGCGGGTCTTCCCTCGGCGAGGGCGGTCGTCCGGCGACGCGGTCGGCGATCGGTACTCCGGCTCCGTTTTCACTTCTGCCTTTTTTTTACACCTTCCACGCCTGTGGGACCCATTTGAGGACCCGTGGGGCCCATTTGAGGACCCGTGGGGCCCATCTGAGGACCTGTGGGGCCCATTTGGGGACCTGTGGGGCCCATTTGGGGACCTGACGGACCCATCTGAGGGCCTGGGGGACCTGCCGCACCTATCTGCGGCCCTGGTGGTCCTGTGGCACCCATCTGAGGACCGGCGGGACCCATATGGGGACCTGGCGGACCTATCTGGGGACCCGTTGGAGCCATCTGTGGACCTGGACCCAGTGGTCCCGGCATCCCGTGCGGTCCCATATGCGGAGTGGGTCCCGGTCCGGGCGGTCGGCCCCGCATACCAGGGTGTGGCGGTATCTGCCGTAGTGGCATCATGTTGGGCGGGGACCCCTGGCGGTACCCCGGAGGGGGCAAGTGGGGGGGATAGTACCCCGGCGGGTACTGTCGGGCCGCGGGGTGGTTGAGTCCGGGACTGTGGAACGGGTACATGGGGTTCTGGGGACCGCGAGGGCCGTACGGAGAATTGCCAGGCGAGTACATCATGGGGCCCCTGGAAAATAATAAAATAAGGGGTTGGTATAATTCTTGTAACTATATATTGTGATAAAAATTCGCTAACTCGTAAATAAATCGTTTTGCAGCATAAATATAATAAGTTGTTATTTTCTTTAACTGCCGTAGAAAGTCTACTAACGACTTAGTCCATATGCTCATATAATTTTGCTTAAATTCTAAAATTAAAATAAAGCTATGATAAGTAAATGCATAACATTTTCTATTTATACTATTCACAGTCTTCACGAGTACAGTGTGAACAAGTATGGGAATTGAGTTTACCTCAAGCTAATTTAAAATAATTAAAACCACACAAATGTTTATGTAAGAAATTGCACATAAGTAAAGTAATATATAAATCTCGGAGTTAACTAGTGTTAGTAAGGTTTAAATTGGTCTCGCATCGCATGTCATGCTCAACATTCAGACGGTTTCTGGGTTTTGTTGAGAAACCAGTTTCACATCTGTGAGTTGTAGCAAATGGAATCAACATTTTAAAGCTCTGAGAGCAATATGGTATTCTGCAGCTGCTTTTCGCTACTATTAACCGTATTTTGTTAATTGCTTTTTTAACAATGATGTAAAAAAGTATAGATTCGTGATATGCATACAAAACAATCGAAAAAAGTGTTCCGAATGCAGTGTCAGCACACATACACATATTTCGAATGAGCATACATTTACCTAAACAAAAGAGTACCATCTGGTTCTACGGCGGTTCGTCTTTAAGGCACGGATGGCGTATCTACCTTTATATATACAGAATAGCATTGTTTTTTAATACTATTTTGTGGCATCCCGTGTTATCCCCCTAGAATCTCCGTTTTAAGGGGGTAATTACTCCCAGATTAGAAACCACTGGTCTACACTAATTAGCCACTAATGCTCGTACGCAATAGATACAGTTAAAAATGATTTATAGTAATTCAAATTTTCAAATATTGTATGAAAGTTACCTGTACTGGTGGTTGATCATGTGCGGCATCCGGGTGATGATGCTCGGCTCCTCGGTGATCGGCTTGAACGGCTGCGGGGAGCCGGCCACTGATAACGTGCCTAGGAATTAATATCCCACCTTCAGCCGAAAGTAAGTACATACTTTTCATGTACAAGTCCAATTTGGGTAGGTTACGGCTGTTTGTTTTACCATTGATTATGCTATTTATTTCAGAGTATTCACTAATTGAGAGTTGAAGTTAATAAAACCCAAATAGTCTAAAAAGACGTTGAGATTTCAAGTTTTTGTTATTACGGTCTAAAATAACTTTTCATGTACAAGTCCCATTTGAGTAGGTTACAGCTGTTTTTTTCACCATTGATTATGCTTTTTATTTCAGAGTATCCACTAATTGAGAGCTCTCAAGATAGTGAATAAAACACAAATGATCTACTAAAGAGACGTTGAGATTTTGTACTTTTGTCATTATTGGTGTAAACCAATACTTATAATTTTATAGATGGTCAGTAGAGATTTGATAAACATTATGCAAGAAAGTCTACTAAGTCAAACTAAAGATTGAAATCAGATGGTACTAAATATTAACTTATAAAGTTATAAATGTTATAATACAATAATTACACTTAAATACTATGCAACATAATTCTTAGTTTAGTTTGAATCGTCGATAATAGGAATAATGCGCCCTTGTCTGCGTGGCCAAATAATCACATGCCTTATAAGTGTGCACTAATGTTTATGTAAATAATTAAACTCTTATTTGCATTAAATTAGTAGAATCATAAGTATTGGAAAGTTGAAGTGGCAATAGGCAGATCCCATTGTGCATGAAACCGATGGCCGATGGGGCCGAAAGATGCTGAAGTAGCGTGTACTTAAAGGAAAAAGAACCTTCGTCCAAGGTTAGGTATAGAAGACCTCTCAATCATATGAGACGAAATAGCGATCCTTGCTCATTTTAAAATAAGCGGAACCCTGGGGGCTCATCGCCATCTCTTAAAACATAATAATACGCCAATATAATGAAACGCCAGCGTTTTTGTACCAAAAAAGGCGAAAGAATATAGAAGTAATACTGTTTCAAGAGATGGTGGGTAGCCGATGGATGTCGACTGCTAGGGATACGGTCCACGTGAAACACATTAGGGGAGGCTTTCGTGCAGCAGTGGACACGCTTCACTTTATTGATGGCGAGCTGTTCCCCGCTGTATTAGATTATATTCTCCTACAGTAAAACATAACGTAAAAGCGGGCAGCTTAAGCGACGCGCGGCCACCGCTACGCAGTAAACCATTGGTTTATTTACCTAAAATAATCTATTTTCTAAAATAAAATTAGCGTATGTTTTTCCTTATTTCATCAGCTACCTGCGAAAAAAGTACCGACCAAATCGGCCCCGCCGTTTCAGAGGTTACCCGGAACAAACAGACAGACAGAAAATTCCGTATATATATTCATATGCATAAAGAAAAAATTTTTTATATCGATATTACAAAAATACACTCCAATTTTATTTATATGAAATAGATGATATGATAAAGTAGATAAATTTGTATGCACGTACCTTCTCGCAACATATTGGGAGGCTGGTCGGGCCGATGCGGGTTGTGAAGCCTATCCTCTGCTGACAATACGCCGCGCAGTTCCGCTCGAACCTGGATAGATTCAACCATTCAAATATGAATATCATTAAAATTATCCTGGATATGACAATAAAAGATGGTTATATTAATAATAAATAAAAAAATATCCACTGACATACACACTCACATTATATAAACTGAAAGAATCGTTTTACGCACTTTCTGTGAGGTTTCCACTTCTGATTATTATATATTTTCCCCATAGATAAACAATCAACTAACTACATGCACAATCTCACGCAAAATTTTCATTCATAATCACGTCACTCGCTACGTGTCAAAGTGACATTGTAGTATGCTCGTGCTTTTGGTTTTGTACCCTTTTAATGACGCCTTAAGTTCAAAATTATATGTCATAAATATATGTATATGTCAACGTATGTGTCAAGCGTTTCCGACATTTTTTTGGTTGATATCTCTTCGTGATTCGGTATTCTCCACCATTCGCAATAAAATACCAACAAACCTTATTTTTATAAAAGTGCACTTTATTTTACATGTCGTTTCATTGATCACTTTTGTTTATTTGCAATATTGTATTTTTAAATACACTGAAACCAATAAATATTAGATCAATTGATGATAGTGAGCAATGACGTCACGTTTCAATAATCTCATACAAAATTAAATTAAAAATTTTAAAAACCCCCGGCACAAGAACTTAAGTAATTTTCCTTTAAAAGTAAAATAAAAAAGAAACTTAATTAAAGTACACTAAGATATATTAATATTCTTAAACTTTTTAAAGGAAAATTACTTAAGTTCTTGTGTCGGGGTTTTTTAAATTTTTAATTTAATTTTTATTTCATACTTTTTATACGTAGGTTAAGTATATTTGCAGTCATTCGATTACTCTCCCCACTTACACTCCTCACAACTTTTAAACGGCTCAATCGATTTTCATCAAACATGTCAAAGAACACGCGCACATAAGTCACATTTAATACAATAAAAACTAAATTGAAATCACTGCATGCGTTCGGAAGTTATGATGCCACAGACAGACACGTCAAACTTATAACACCCCTCTTTTTGCGTCGGGGGTTAAAAATATATGGAAACGTTCCTTTTTGACAGTTCATAAAAAGTGCGTCAACGATTAGTGGTGTCAAATACCCAATTGTACATCTAGCAAGTTTATTGTTTACGTAATTTTTCCCGCATTAATACGTAGCCTGTACTTATCTAGGATGTCAACTAACTGCACACCATATTGTGTAACAGTCGCTTGATTTATTAATTTTTCACTTGTCATAATGACTACTATGTGCTCGTGCTGTTTTTCATTTTGTACCCTTTCAGTGACGACCTTTAAATATCTTGTTAACCCTTTGACCGCCAATGACACCTCGAGACACCAGACACAATGGATTTTCTATTCTGTCTGGATTCCCGTCGTCCGATGGGTTAACAGAAATCTATTGTTTTTGTCGGATATATCCGTCATCGGCGGTTGGGAGGTTAAGTGTATGTGTATTTTACCTGCAGTCTAGGCGCGGCGTAGACGGCCTCGGTCGCGCGTCTCACTGGAATACTGAACCCGAGCGAGCCTCCGGTTTTTCTTCTTCATGCGTTTGCTCTCCTGGAATACACCGCTCTTATTAATTATGGTTTTATTAACCTACTTAAATATTTACCGATACAATATAATTACCAATTTAGATTGAGGGGTTCAGGGGTAATTGATGGCGATTAAGAGATGGTCTTAAAACAGTATTATTATAAGCCCAGCATTTTTGTACAGAAAGGCGAAATAATATTTTTTTTTATTAATTTAATTATTTAGTGTACACATTACTCCAGGCATCCCGGCACAAACAAGAAATATAATCATGACCTTTTAGAAGGCCTCTCAGAGAGTCCTTGATAAGCTCACAAGTCTAAAATTCACATAAACTAATTCAAGTTAGGTTCATAAAGAACACTTATAAATTTTAATAGACTACTTGCTAGGACTTTTGTTATCTATAGGTAATATAAAAGCATCTTAAGAGATCTATTTTAGGCCTTAACCTTTTGACCGCCAACGTCGTCTATACATGACAAGCACTTGCGTGCCCAATACGTCAACGTCATCTATACGTGACAAAAAACGGGCTCTTAAATATGTGAAACAAACGTTGACAAATGATTTTTCGTAGGTTTTTTGTTGTGCTGTGGCGTCTAGGGTACGGCAATGCGTTTAAAGCGTGGCGTTTAAGTTTAAAAAGAGCGTAGTAAAATACCTGTAAAGCGATGCGTGCTTGCCGCTTCTCCTCTCTCTCTTTAGCCTTCTGCTCTTTTAACTTCTCCTTCTCTTCTTTCTTCTGTAACCTCTCCATTTTACGAGCTTCTTTCTCCGCTTGCTTCGCTTCGCGCTCTTGACGTTTCTGTTCCCGGGCAGCCTGTATTAGCGCAATTTTTTATTAATATATTATTTTATTTATAATTATTGCTAAATATATAAACAACAAAGTGCTATAGAGCTCATTTTTGTTTATTTCCTTTGGAAAAATCTCTTCATATAAATGCTGACAAATAGTAATTCAAACATAATATACAAACAAACAAATCATTTATTTGCTAAACATAGGTATGTATTAAATTTGTTTTACGTAGAACAGACTGTGTTAGGCTTCAATTAAGTAAACACACCTACAGGGCGTATCTTTAATGATTTTTATTGTTGTAGGTATCGCTTTTATTCCTTGCTAACAAATAAGCTATAATGTATTTTGTAAAACGGAATTAAGGACGTGGAACTTTAAATTTCCGATACCTTAAAAGATATAAATATACCAATAACACACATTCCACATACCTGATTGGGTCGGAGGGGCGTGCCATCTGGTCTCAATTCTGTTGGTACGAAACATAAATTTGTTACCTTTTAACAAAAAAGAAGATTCATAAATTTTTGGGCTGCGAGCCATGTGCGCTCGTCAATTGTCCTGTGAATCCGTGAAGGCCACCTGCGGCCAACAGCGGTAAACTAATTTAATAAACTAATTTAAGGTAAGGTTTAAGGTAATTTAATTTAAACGAAGAAAATTCACGTTGCAGTGGACATGGCATATAGTGCATGTCGCTGGGCGAATCGAGTGCCGTCAACAAGTAAAAGTACAAGTAATTATGAATTTAATTAAATCATACTAATATTAGACGACCACGTTACGAAGAAATTCAATGGTTGTGCGTGAAGTCGGTCAATCCGCACTGGGCCCGCGTTGACGACTAAAGCCCTATACACCCTTTACGGAAAGGCTCGTGACCTTCGGTGGGGACGTATGAGCTAAGGGTGTATACCGCGTACGGGCTGGCCCTTCGGCGGGGACATATAATGAGTTGATGATGATGACCAAGTATTTTGTATACTAGTGCGTGATCCACAGATACACAGCGTAGATGGCGCCCCAAGTTAAGCGTGAAACCTGTTGTATTGGTACTAAACAACGGATAAACATATTATATATATTTTTTTGTAAATACATACATATATAATATAAACGCCCATAACCAATACAAAACAGACATTTTCATGCACATAAATGTGTGTACTGTCGGGGGATCGAACCCGGAACCTTGGTGTAGTAGCCGACGTCTCAATAACACCAAATGGGTCGTCAAATATTCTAGAATACTCAGTGATTAACAGTAAGTGTTTAAATCGCAAGTTAAATAAATACCTTTGATCTTAACGCCAACAAGTTTAGCCAAAGCGTCGTCAGGATCCGGAGGCTTCTAGTCCCACCCCGCCCCCACGACCACGCCTCTCCCACGCCGCGACCGCGCCCGCCTCCGCTCCCGCTTACGTTTATGCCCCTGACGCTTGTGACGCGATCTTCGCGATTTGCCTGTGGCGGCACCTAAAAACAATAATTACATTATATATGGGTAGAATCATTTCATTTCATATAAATAAAAAATATTTTGTTTTGACGATTCAATAGTATCTTTTAAGATTTGTTTGAATAAAGCATTTTTTTAATTTAAATTTTCGTACATCAAGGCAGAATTCCAAATTTCACCCACACCATCTAGGTACTTGGTGGTCTTCGACGGTCCGTTTTGGTCGACATTTTCTACCACGTATAATCAACATATGGAATCAGTTACCATCAGAAACGTTTTCAGAACGATGACATGGCGTCTTTCAAAAAGAGAGTGTATTCTTATATAATCCATTGGCGGCGGTGACACTTTCCATCAGGTGAGCCGCATGCTCGTTTGCCTCCCTATTTTATATAAAAAAAAACTTTTTTCGCTCTAGTACTGAGGCATAGTGTGAGGCAGAAATGACGTCAACTAGGAGCTGAGTCTCGTCGAGGGATTCTGCAGCAGAGATACCCTCAGTCATCTTGCCACATGGTCGGGCAGCTTCTCTAGCGGAACCACCACGTAGTAGTAACAAGTCTATAAGTTAACTAAGGCACCTCAGATCACTGATAAGTTTGTCTACTTACTGTAGTTCCCCACCATCTCACCAAACCAGACACAATCGAAAATCGTTTGTTGTGGCGATCAAAGGGTTAATACATATTTTTTTTTGGTTACTCTTTACTTATATCAAGGAACTGTATAAAAGAAAGGGCACTAAAGTCAGAATACGGGAGTGTATCCCAGTCTGACTGCGGAAGTCCAAATACTTCACTGTATGTTCATAAGCAATAGTTTTATAAGCATATTAAGAACATTATACTTTTGAAAAATAAAGAAATATTATTAAAATTAGATCTTTTGATGTTAATATTTTGTGTATAAATATAGTCTGTCTTTATTGTTAATATGTGCCACTAGGGCGCCATAAGTGACTAAGAGGCATGTCAACTTACTAAGATGCCGCTGCAGTTCATCAGTCTTGGCCTTGGTGACGTGGTCGGGCAACTTCTCCAGCGGAACCACCACAGTCTTGGGACACAGCGCCGCCGGAGCCGCAGCCTCCGAGCCGGAGCTTAGCTCCGAATCTTCCACTTTGAACTCGTCCGAGCTGTCCGCCATGTGTTTGCCGCTAGACTTGTGCATCTCCTATGAGGATATAACATACAAATATTCAAAAACTTCATTCACAACACAACCTGTCCACAATCCGCAAGTTTTTATGTATGTTTGTCCGCGATTATCTCGCGTTTGGCTGAAGCAATTTCGATGCGGTTTCGGTAAAATATTTGTTACATTCAGGAGAAGGTTGTATGTTTTGATTTTATTTTGTTTAAATACACACATAATAATGTACAAATGAACAAGTGTAAATATCGTTCTCCGACACCGTATTAAGTTTTTTGTATTGTCACAAAATATTTTTATCTTGGCTCACTTAAAAAGTCGATACCTAGATTTAGACTTTATAATATAATATAAAAAAATAATATTTTTTTTATATTATATTTATCCCTAACCAAATAGCAAAAAGCGTGCAATTAGACATGTAAGTAGTCGATCTTCAGTCGAAGTAGTACTCGGGCGACCAGCCCTTTTAACGACGTTTATGGCTTTACTTGCATTTATTATATGTTATTATAGATTTTCGACCTAATCAACCAAATAGAGTATACCTATCACTTTACATCCTCGGATCGTGTTGGGCTCTCTGGTAGTCGTACCGCTGTCGTGTCCGGTGCTTGGTGACCAGTCGTTAGTAGAGCCGAAATTTACGATTTTTTATGGCTTTGACGGTGGAATTTCGCAATTCTCTAGATTTTGAGCTAACCCCTAACCAAAATAGGTAACGAGCTATCCGTCCTCTATTATTATGACTTTTATGGTTTTTCCTCTAGAATAAGACTTAATCCCATCTAATAATGGTATTAATTTGTTGACTCACATCCTCGGACTCGGTGTTGGCATCTCTGTGTATGTCGTACTTCCGCTGTCGTGTCCGTGCTTGGGCGACCAGTCGTTTGGCCCGGGCCCGAGGCCCCCGTACACGACGCGCGCGCGGACCACGTTCCCTCCGCGTCGTATTGGGTCAACCCACGGCGCGGCGTTTCTTCTCTCGCCGACGAGACTTTGACTTTCTGCCGGTTCAGTGGTGTTACTAGGGTTATGGTAGTTACTAGCTGTGCGAGCGTGTGTTATAAATATAATAATTTAAATATCCACTGACACCCACACAGCGCATCTAGACCAAGTTAAGCGTGAAGCCTGTATTATGGCTACTAAACAACGATAAATGAGTCGTATAAAATCAAAGACGGGCAAAGTAGGTCGTGGGCGAAAATGAGACAAATATTTGAACTTACTGAAAATTCAAATGTTAACCGATTCTGTGTTCACTATATTATAAAACATGGCCATAAACCCTTCAAAAACACGTAACAATAATGACCTTGGGATCAAAAACGGATCAACCTTTGCCGCCTTTGATTATATACGACTCAAATGTATGTGTATTATGTAGGCTATGTGGATTTATATTGATGATTTTTTATTGTGCCCTTACAGAGTTCAAGTGTTATGTTACTATTGAAATTATAAGAACTTATAAAAGACATGACTGTTATAATAAATAAATAATAAATCCTTGATATACAGTTTTTTTTTTAGTAAATACATACATATTATACATAGAAAACACCCAGACCCAGACTTGGTGTTGCAGCCGACTTCAACCACAACACCAAATAGTCCATCTGCGACCAACAGCAATAATCAGAAGAGAAATAGCACTAACTTGGATTTCTTTTGGACCATTCTTTCGTGCCGCCGATCGCTGGACGTGTCGTGCGAACACCTTTCTTTTTTTTACTTCCGGGATGATTCCGTCATTTTGGGCCGTTCTGCGAAAGTAATTTCACCTATTAAATATGTCGCTAATCACAAAAATTAGGTTCAATATAATGTCATTTATACAAAAATATCTCTTATTATTTTAAAGTTAGCTATATTTTCTTTTCAGATAGTTAAAAAATATAAATCTCACTGCGTACCAAATTTTAAAATAATTAATTATTATAAATTGTTTATTTTTTTATGATCAATACATATATGAATTGCATTTTATTAAATTGTACTGTTCTAACTGTAATGACATGTAGGTTGACATACAGGTTTTTATGTGTATTCATAAAGATGGCGTTGCTAGTAATTTGCATCGCACTAGTATTGCGATTCTCGAATAGTATAAGACTGGTGTAATATTATGTATTTATATCCTGCATTGTAAATTCTTTATGTCAATATAGTTAGTTATATCTATACTACTGTGCCTTATTGCTGGCCCACAATCACATGATTGTACAATCATGTGATTGTGGGCCAGTCTGTACATGTACATGAACAGACACCAAAATAGAAAGCATGTTGTGATGTCTGTACAAATAAATAATTCAATAACCTTTAAGTAAATGTTTGCTGGTTAACCTTATTTTCAATTTAAAAACAGTAAACATAAACAAACCTTTCTTATCGCTTCTACCCGCCCGCGAATGGGCAACGAGTCGGAAGACCCTCGATCATTGGAGCTGTCGCGTTCTGCTGCGATGATATGTCTTCGATGATGACTCCATGCTGTAGGACCATAATGATATATATATATATATGTACTGACATACACACAGCGCCATCTAGTCCCAAACTAAGCATTTAACCTGTAATATAGGTACTTAACAACAGATAAACATACTTATATAAATTTTATACATAGATACATATTATACATAGAAACACCCAGACCATTATAAACAGACATGTTCATGCACACAAATGTTCGTACTGCCCGAAACCCTTGGTGTAACAGCCGACGTCTCAACCATCACACCAATGAATCATCACCCAGTTCATTATACATCCCCACCGAGGGGCACGAGCCTACCGTATAGAGTAGGCCTTCGTTGTCCACGCGGGCCCAGTGCGGTTGGAATGAATACACGCACAACCTTTGAATTTCTAGCAGGCTGCGCAGATTTCCTTGTTTTTTCCTTCACCGTTTAGAGCGTCGTTAAAAACATATTAATTTTGATAATTCAGAACACATTGGTACTTGGCGGATTGGACCCGTACCCTCCAGGTTGGAAGGCAACAGTCCATACCGAAATGGTCGTCAAATGTAAATAGAACAGATTAGTTAAGTTGTAACAAGTAACACAAGATATTCGGTTTGATATCTATCACAATATGAACTGTAGATATTAAAACATATAAGCGAACCTACGACATGCTCCTAATGTCAACGATTCCACAATGCTTAAAGACAAGTCTTTGAGCAATGCGTCCTACCCGAGCTAACATACGCAGCTGAGACATGGACACTGACTGCGGATTGGTTTCAAGTTCAAAGTCACTCAACGCGCAATGGAGCGAGCTATGCTTGGGGTCTCTCTTGGAGATAAGATCAAGAAAATTTTATCCGTAAGAGAACTAAGTTACCGACATAGCCCGCGATAGTTTGAAGTGGCAGTGGGCTGGTCACGTATGTCGCAGAACGATGGCCGTTGGAGCAGACGAGTTCTGGAGTGGAGACCGCGTCTTGGCAAGCGTAGCGTAGGACGCCCTCCGCCGATAGACGACGGACTTGCGCAAGGTCGCTGGTGGAGCTGGATGAGGAAAGCGGGGGACCGGGATATCTGGCGCAAATGGGGGAGACCTACGTCCAGCAGTGGACTGCGATTGTTAATAGATAGAAGCGAACTTACCCCGTATCTTTGAAATCCTCATCCGTTTCGTCGTCATCCTCCGAGGGTACTTCGAGCGAGTTCAGCTTGCGAGGTTTCCGGCGGGTTTTCTTGCGCATCTTCTTTATTTCCACAGGTTTACCCTAAAATATATATAATAAATATTTTTTTGTACGTTATAAGTGTACAGGACTGTCAGAACGATGGTAAGTGATGCGCTTGACCATGACAGAGCGTCACTGCGCCGACACCGCGCGAAGATGTTAGGTCACATAGACCAGTTAATAATTTCACTAACTACATGCCTCATATCGAAAACACGAAGTGCATAACACACGGGACGATAGCTGGCACTTCGGTGCACTATCTAGAACTCAGTATCGAGTCTACCACCTAGTATAATAATAAATATTTAATTCCAAAAGGTAATAACTATATTTCGTGACACTAAGCAAATATTCTCCTGTTTGGGCAGGGACAATATAAACTACTCTCGCGTGCAAGTAAATCGACTCAAGCCTGAAGTGCGCATAAAAAGTGATATAACTAAAAAATGACTTATTTTACCTCTATATAATGTTTTACATAATTAAAGCCTAGTAATTAGGCTTTCAAATGGTAGCATAATATCAGTAATTTAAATAAACACTTGTACTTAGAATGCAACTGAACGCAACCTCCCGTAAACTGCTCTGCGCTCTATTCACAACTTGCGCGACACAACCCCCTATAAAACCCCCTGTAATCGTTTTTTTCTTATCAGTCGCTCATTAGACGTTGACCTGAACACATCTCTGCAAATTAAAGCCGTCATTTGAAGAAAATTATGGATACAACACCTGAAGAAGCCGCTCAAGTCGTTGCCCTGTTGCAAGAAGGGTTGAACCAGCGAGAAGTCGCTCGTCGTTTGAATATGAGTCAGTCCGCTGTCTCGAGAGTATACAGAAGGTTTCAAGAGACTGGTGCCTTCACTCGGAGGCCTAATACCAGCCGACGCCGGTGCACCTCGGAGCGTGACGACCGGTTTTTGGTCTCGACCTCTCTCCGAAATCGACACCTTACCGGCGTAGATGTGCAGCAGGAGCTACGTCAAGTTCGCGGGGTGACTGTCAGTCAGTGGACAGTTAGAAGAAGGTTGAAAGAAGCTAACCTTACTCCGAAAAGACCCGCTACAGGCCCGAAGTTGACCACAGCTCATCGTCAAGCACGCCTTCACTTTGCTCGAGAACATTTGGATTGGAGCATAGAGCAATGGCAGTCAGTCCTGTTCACAGATGAGACGAGGATGTGTCTCCATGGCAGCGACAGGAGAGGTCGGGTATACCGTCGTCCCGGTGAACGGTTTTCACAGTGCTGCTTTGTGGAAACCGTTGCATATGGTGGCGGATCTTGCATGATGTGGGCTGGAATTTCCTTAGAAGGCAAAACGGACCTTGTTTTCGTTCCTGGGGGAGGCCGGGGAGGAGGTCTGACCAGTGATCGTTACATTGAAAATGTTCTACTGGATCAAGTTGTCCCTTATCAAGGCTTTATTGGGGAAAATTTCATCTTGATGCATGACAATGCCCGATGTCACACTGCTCGGGCCACACGTGATTTCCTGAACGAAGTTGGAATTCACACTATGCATTGGCCAGCGCTCAGCCCCGATTTAAATCCCATTGAGCACATATGGGACGAGCTCAAAAGGAAAGTTAGAGCGAGGAATCCAGCTCCGACAAACATCAATGAGCTCAAGACTGCGTTGGTAGAAGAGTGGGGTCGAATACCACAATCATCCATTAAAAAGTTGATAAGGTCGATGAAGAATCGCATGAGAGCAGTGATCAGAGCTAGAGGAGGGAATACCAAATATTGACACGAATAATTTTTTTATCTTACGCACATTTTGTTTCATTTAAACACAATAACCCCATACTGTGAAATTGTATGAATTTTCAACATTTTTTACATTATCATTAGCATTAACCTTTTTTACTAAACTACTGAATCGATTTTCATGCAACTTACACCATTTTAAAGCTCAATTACTAGGCTTTAATTATGTAAAACATTATATAGAGGTATAATAAGGCATTTTTTAGCTATTTCACTTGTTATGCGTACTTGAGGCTTGAGTCGATTTACTTGCACGCGAGTTTATTATAAATACAAAATCTGCTTCTTATAGAGCGGTTAAAGTGTTGAAACAGTAGTTGAATCAAGCTTGAACCATACCTGTTCGATGGCCTCCCGTTCAGCCTTGAGCTTCTCTTCCTCGGCGGCCTCGATGATGGTAGATATCTTTACCACGCCCTTGTTTCCCGCACTCGTTGTTGGTTCCACGTATTCCTCCTGCCAATGTATTGTTGAATGAACTTGTTCTTAGGCTTAGATTATTGAACAATCAGGGGGATTACCGCCATCTATTAATAAACTCAATTTTCCGCACAGTAAATTCCTACAAATAGATTAGGCCTATATTGGATGACTATATTGATTTATAACAATATATTAAACAAAATAAAAGAATTACAAAACTATAATAGTTTCACAAATACAATCAAAACACACCTCTTACAAAAAGCATATTAGTTAACCAACCCCATGGTCAAGGTCAAATCGAACATTTATGAAATTGAAATTTGAAATTGAAATTGAAAAATGCTTTATTCAAATAAATCTTTACAGATACTTTTGAATCGTCAAAACAGTATATATTTTTTTTTTATTAAATCTAATGACTCTACCACCGGTTCGGAATGCCGCAATATGTATTTTGCAACCGGCGGATGAGTATAAATGGTAATTATATTCTATTCTGACAACACAATACGATTATATGTATCTTTTTATACAACTCACTCGCCACAGGTACTGCCTGATTGGGAACTAAATTTTATATTCTTGCCTTGATTTAAAAGTGTATTCAATGTTAATCGAAGCTCACAGCCGGTCAATAAGCGTATTTATTTATAATTAACTTTGCAGTTAAAAAGCTTATTGACTCATGAGTTTTGACTGTAAGTACTGCAACATACTAACCCTCATAGCTTTATGTTATATCAAACAAAGAAAGAAAGAAATATTTATTCTGTGACAGAACACAATATTACCTTAAACATAAAAAACTTAAATCTAAAGACACAGAACAGGTATACCACTCAGCAATAGCCATGGTGATGAAGACACCATGACACTGGTCTATCAATTATGTTATTGCCGATAAATATTACTAACCTTAAATTAGATAATAATTAGTAGGCCTATGTCCACCAGCGGACTGCGATTGTTTGAAATGAAGTAGAAGAACCATAAATTATGATCAAGGTCAAGTAGCGTGCAATACGATCGAGGCATACCTTGATGGCGGAGCTGATGAGTGTAGACCTATGTCCACCAGCGGACTGCGATTGTTTGACAAGAAGTACCGTTAAGTATGACCAAGGTCAAGTAGCGTGCAATACGACCGAGGCATACCTTGATGGCGGAGCTGATGAGTGTAGACCTATGTCCACCAGCGGACTTTTTTTTCTTTTTTTTATGTTATAAGTGTATAGGACGGTCTAGACGCTCACCTGATGGTAAGTGATACGCCAGACCCTGACAGAGCGGCATTAAAGGAGACCAACAACTGATAGACAGTTATTATCCTACATCAATGCCGCACTGCGCCCGTCACCCGAGACAACAGATGTTAGGTCTCTTATACCCGGTAATTTCACTAGCTGCAGTGCCCTCATCCCGAAACACAAAAGTGCATAACACTCCTATTTCACGGGATTATATCTGGCACTGCGGTGGTACCTACCTAGACGACTCGGTATCGAGTCTACCACCTAGTAACTGACTGCGATATTTTGACAAGAAGTACCGTAAAGTATGATTAAGATCGAGTAGCGTGCAATACGATGGAGGCGTACCTTGATGGCGAGCTGATGAGTGTAGACCTATGTCCACCAGCGGACTGTGATAGTTTGATAAGAAGTAGAAGAATCGGAAATTCTGACCAAGTTCAATGGTGCAATACGATGGAGGCATACCTTGATGGTCGAGCTGATGAGTGTAGACCTATGTCCACCAGCGGACTGTGATAGTTTGATAAGAAGTAGAAGAATCGTAAATTCTGACCAAGTTTAAGTAGCGTGCAATACGATGGAGGCATACCTTGATGGCGAGCTGATGAGTGTAGACCTATGTCCACCAGCGGACTGTGATAGTTTGATAAGAAGTAGAAGAATGGTAAATTATGACCAAGTTCAATGGTGCAATACGATGGAGGCGTACCTTGATGGCGGAGCTGATGAGTGTAGACCTATGTCCACCAGCGGACTGTGATAGTTTGATAAGAAGTAGAAGAATCGTAAATTATGACCAAGTTTAAGTAGTGTTCAATACGATGGAGGCGTACCTTGATGGCGGAGCTGATGAGGCGGTCGTACTCCTGTGCGCGGTAGCTGACGGGCAGCTGTTTCCGCGCCCGCAGTCGGTACGCACCGCCACTCGACGACGTAGACCAATCGCTGCTGCTACTGCATTCTATGCAACAATCAATAAATAAATATCCACTGACATCACACAGCGCCATTTATCCCAAGTTAGCGTGAAGCCTGTATTATGGGTACTAAACAACGGACAAACATACTTATATACATTTTGGTTTTGAGAATACGTACATATTTTACACTAGCTATTGCGTGCGACTTCGTCCACGTGGAATAGTTACTTTGGCCTAATGCTCACTTCAACCCGCTACTTCGTTTATAAAGGTGAGTTAAAACTATTTCTTATAAGATATTCATTAAAGTTGAATGATGTGAATAGCAATTTAGTTTAAAACTTTTTATTTGGATAAGGATTATAATCATATTTATGAAAGCACTAAAAAACTTCGCAAATGATGCATAATTTTAGCAAAAAATATGTTATAGGGAGCTAACCTTAAGAGATAGATATATGCTGTCGCGGACTATTTTGTAGACCTTTAAAAGGGGAACAACACTCTCATACATAACTTTTGCAAAACTTTAACCGTTTACGTAGCGGAAGCTCCAAGTATGAAAAATACCTCGATTTTGAAACATTCTTCATAACTGCTCCGCTTCTATTGCTCGTAGCGTGATGATATATAGCCTATAGCCATCCTCGATATATAAGCTATCTAATACTAAAAGAATTTTTCAAATCGGACCAGTAGTTCCTGAGATTAGCGCGTTCAAACAAACTAACGCTTCAGCTTTATATTTAGTATAGAAGTAAGAAAGAAAGAAAAAAATCTTTATTCAAATAAATCTGTTACAGATACTTTTGAATCGTCAATTGTTAATTATCATATTTTTTGTGACTCTACCACCGGTTCGGAATAAGTAGGATCTTAGAGAAGAGCCGGCAAGAAACTCGAGTTACTCTTTTAATCTTTTTATATCAGTGGTTACAGTTTTGTCATTTACCTACAAATAGCTTTACAATAATTTATTACAAAGATTTTGTAACTGGAACACTAAGTGCAAGACCACACATCTTTATCCGATAAATATTCTTCTATTGTATAGTAACCTTTTTCATGAGGGTTTTTTAATCTTTAATTTAAACTGGTGAAAAGGCAATTCGGCAAGATTTTGTGGTATTTTATTAAAGAATGTTATGCCTCTTCCAACAAATGATTTTCCTAATTTACTTAGTCTAAGATTTGGGACAGCAAGTTGTTTTTGCTCCTAGTATTAAAGTTATGTACGTCACAATTTTTTTCAAACAAATGAAGATTTTGTGGACATAAACTAGATTATGGTAAATGTATTGGGACGCTACTGTTAAAATATCGTTTTTTTTAAATACTTCCCGAAGTGAATCACGACCCTTAAGACCCTTAGACCACTAAGGTTATAAATGGCTCGGATGGCTCTTTTTTGAAGTACAAATATAGTGTTAATATCAGCAGCTGAGCCCCACAACAGAAGACCATATGACATTATACTATGAAAATAACTAAAATAAACCAAATGTGAATGAACTGACAATATAATTTTGCTCACATCTTGTCTGTGACCCCAGTGAACAAGCAAGAGTATCTATTAATGAGTCCTGGTTGCTCAGCAGTTTCTTCAAGGCCAAGATGTGTTCTGTACTTTCCAGTTTATCATAATTATACCTATTTGTAACATTTTCTAATTGTTGTTTCACATTCATGCTTTTCTATATTATTTTGTAACATAATTGAGTAAATATCTAACTCATCACCAATTTGTCTACGTTCCCTATACTTAACATTTTGAAAAATTTTTTTGCTTCCGAATTAAGTTTTTGGTTTTTTTAATAAACCTATTTATTTTCACATATTTTTGTATTTGTTTTTACCACTTCAAATTACCATTTTCCACTTGAGAACTTATAGTTATGTCATTTGTTAAATCAATAGTAACAGTTGGACTGGTGTGAAGTGCAGTAGAAACTAGGCTAGGTGCACACTCGACTAACTCGCTAAACAAACTTGTATTCTGGGTGGTTAAAGTGTGTTGTTTCTCAGTCTCCATCTCCGATATATGGTGGTTAGCTTCCTGCAACTCATGTTCCAGCATAGATATGCGCTATATATAGATACGATATATAGATAGAAAACACCCAGACCATTACAAACAGACATGTTCATGCACACAAATGTTTGTACTGCCCGGGGGAACCCGGAACCCTTGGAGTTGCAGCAGAATCGTCAAAAAATATTATTATCTTGTTATTTTTTATTGCTGTGCTCTTTTTAGGTTGTTTTACTGAGGGATACTATCTAAAGGTATTGCAGATAATCTATACTTATTAATGAAATTGGAGTGTCTGTAATATTACTGTTTTAATTTTAATTGTTTTTTATTTTTTAATTGTTTTTTATTATATTTTTGTATATTTTTTGACGTTCATAAGTGCTTTTTGTAAGCCTAATTTGAATAAAGAATTTTGAATTTGAATTGCAATAACCATATTTTTCCTTATACATATGAATATATATGCGGTACATACACCAAAACAACATTTATTTAAAGTAATTAATATGAAATTTAAAATATCTTTATTCAAATTTTATTTTACTAATACTTTCGAATCGTCAATTATTATAATTGTATTTTTTATGACTCTACCACCGGTTCGGAATAAGTAGGATCTTCGAGCAAGAAATTTAGTAACTGGAACACTATGTTGTGCAAGACCACACATCTATATTCGATAAATATTCGTCTATTGTATTATTACATTCCTTATGAGGTTTTTCAGTATTTCATTTAAACTGGACAAAGGGCAATTCGGCTAGATTTTGTGGTATTTTATTAAAGAACTTCATGGCTCTTTCAACAAATTATTTACCTACTTTACTAAGTCTATGTATTGGGCCAGCAAGTTTGTTTTTGTTCCTAGTATTTTTTAAATCAAAACCAATCAAATATTTTATTTAGTGGTTCCAAACACAGAGAGTACTTAATTGACTTAAACAATGTAAGGCAATAAATCTATTACAAATAAAATATATTACTTATAAAACTGAATAGGAAACCAAATGAAGATTTTTGTAACTTAAACTAGATTACGCAGTGGCGTGCACAGAGATTATGAGTAGGGCATACAAATTGAGTGACACTAATCGCAAAAACACTAATCAAATTACAATTTTCTCAAATTGAGTGCTGTCGATGACAGCAGACCTATGGTTTCAAATCTGTAGACATTTTTTTTGGTAGGTAAAGCATTGCTTTACCGCCCGGCAGCCGCGCGTCACGTGACTTAACGAAACAATTCTAAGTTATGTTCGACTGCGGGAGAACACCTTATAACGCGGATAATACCGAACAGCCAGTTAGTTTAATACATTAGTGACTAACCTGAACTGGAGTTGTCGTTTTCCTGCGGCGCTTGGTCTTCAGTCTGCGGTGGGGGCTGGTCGCGTTGCCGCCGCGCCCTCTCCGCCTCCACGTGCACCAACAACTCGTCATACTTCACCAGCTCGCTCTCCAGTGACGATATCAGCATGTTCTGTATCACACAATTTCTTATTGGAACAATGTCGTCGCGCAAACTGAGTGATAATGGACTGTGTTTGAACATTTTTTTATGTTTATTTATTCAAACCAACATGCTGGCTTACAGATAGGACCAACACGCCGACAAGCCAACAGCCAATTATCATCGCAACAAAGATAAAAATAAATTAAAATAATAATAAGAAATAAAAAGAGCAATACAATAAATGGTCAGATACATGTGAAATCAAAATACAATTCAAATAATAAGTTCAAATTAAATGTCTAGTCAAATTAATTATACAAATGTCAAAATGAAATTATAAGTGTTTGTACTTAAAACTACTTTTATCGAGAAATTGGTACGATGATACATATCAGTGTCCCAATGTTATTAGTGTACAGGACAGTCAGGACGTTCACCTGATGGTAAATGATGCGCGTAACCATGACAGAGCGGCATTGAAGAAGACCAACAACTGATAGACAGTTATTATCCTCCATCAATGCCGCACCTGAGCCCGACACTCGAAAAGACAGATATTAGATCTCTCATACACGGTAATTTCACTAGCTACAATGCCTCCATTCCGAAACACAAAAGTGCATAACACTCCTGTTTCACGGGACGATATCTGGCACTGCGGTGGTACCTACCTAGAGGACTCAGTATAGTCTACCACCTAATAGATTACTTTGACGATACATTGCAACATTACTTTAGCAATGTGTGTGGTATAATGGTTGAGTCATCGGATATTACACCAAGAGTCCTGGGTTCGACTCCCGGGCAAGTACAATTTGTGTGCATGAAAATGTTTGTTTGTATAGGTTCTATGTATATTACGTATGTTTTTACAAATATATATATGTATATATATAAGTTATCATATGGTATAATTTAATTATAATTAAATTAATTTATTTGTAATTATACATAAAAATATTTTTTTTAAATTGTATGTACGTTCTTGTACTGATTTCAGAATAATATGATTATTGTGAAAAGACGTAATGATGTTATGCAATATAATTGAAGGTTTAATAGCAATACATTTTGAAATATCAAAGCTTTCAATGTAAATAAAAAAAAAGCAAAGTAATGTAACTTACGTGATTGCACGGCGGGCAGTACCAATCGCCGTCGGGCACAATGAAAAGCATCGGCTTGAGACAGCTCGCGTGGTAGCCCGCGTCGCATTGGTCACATAGCAATATCCACTCGGGCTGCTCGCCGCTACCGCAACGCTTGCAGAAGCCGTCGTCTTTCTCTGTAAGACAAAACAGGTGTTTTGACGATGACGCATTTGGTGTTGCGGTTGAGACGGCGACTGTTGACACCAAGGGTTCCGGGTTCGATCCCCGGGCAGTACAAACATTTGTGCGCGTGAACATGTCTGTTTGTAATGGTCTGGGTGTTTTCTATGTATAATATGTATGTATTTACAAAAAAAATATATATAAGTATGTTTATCCGTTGTTTAGTACCCATGTGCGAATGTCAGTGGATATTTATTTATTGTAATTAATTTATTAAGGTTACGGCACACTTTTTGTGTGATCGGATATGCCGCGCACAAAAAACAGAATAGCACGCAAAATAGAAAGATAAATATATATTAAGTGCAATTCAAATTATAAAATGGTAGTCCTTAAAATCATATTTAAAAATTAATGCTACTTAAATGGTGGCCACTCAGCTAATGCCAAGACAGTTTTGTCAAGGCGCTGGTTTGCAGTGCAACCAAAAAAATTGAAAAAAAATTAAATAATGACGCTACCTCACCGCACATAACAATAATAATGAAAGTTGTTTACAAAATGTCGGTAGCGGATTTTTAACAGACTCAACGCACACGACACACTATTATTTAACAAACCAAAAAAAATAAAAATATGTTCTTTTTTTGGTAATAAAAAATATAAATACCTTCTTGGAGAGTCCTCGCCCTTTTCAAGGGCTCAACAGGTTCATCCGTTTCTAAGTCGGACTCCGGTGAAAACTCGTGATCCGATTTATTGAATTCCACTGTAATAAAAAAGAGATTAGCCAATTCTTAATAGCCTCACACTAAGTTAATCCTGTACGTAAAACAGACTTCAGATATCTACAAATAATAAAAAAATGAAAATGTTTACCTATACAAAATAACATTTAAAAGGAAGCTTTGAAATGAGTTAGTGAGTTTTCAACTCACTGTGTTGGTGTTTTTTTTTTACATAGTTACTTTTACTTCTTGCAAAAAGCATACTATACTAAATTATAGGTTTTTTTTTCAACAAGAAGTTTTCGTTTCAACCTTTTCAAATTCAAATGACATGTTACAGATCGTTAAATAAGTACTAGATATTTCTTTAAAAGTATAATTTAACTTATGTATCTCTGTTGTGAAAATTAACCCTTTAACCGCCAATGACGCCTAAAGGTGCCTAACACAATGGATTTTCTATTGTGTCTGGATTCCCGGCGTTGATGGGTTATGTGTAACTCTCTTTATTGAATACTCTTGCAGGTTGTCACGTGATCAATGTACATACGGCTTCAAAACAATACCTTGTGACTATCAAATAAATTAAAGTTACATATGGCATCTTAGAGCGTCGGTGGCTCAGTGGTGTGGACTGTCGCCTTCCTACCGGGAGGGCTGGGGTTCAAATCCCGACACGTACCAATGTATTTTCGAATTTTCGAAAATATATGTACGTTATCCGACGCTCTTACGGTGAAGGAAAACATCGTGAGAAACCTTCATGCACGCCTGCGAAGAGATTCGAAGGTTGTGTGTGAAGTCGTCCAATCCGCACTGGGCCCGCGTGGACGACTAAGGCCTAATCACCCTATACGGGTAGGCTCGTGCCCCTCGGTGGGGACGTCTAATGAGCTGATGATGAAGTGAATGGCATTCTTAATAAAATAGCATATTTCACTTGCAAGTAACTATTCAACTTAACCAAAATAGACTTCAGTAATTCAAACAACATAAAACTAGTTGCTAGACGCGATACTGAGTTACCACCACAATGCCATGTCCCATGAAATAGGAGTGTTTTGCACTTCTGTATTTTGGGAGGAGGGCACTATAGCTAGTCAAATTATGATAGATATGAATTAGATAGAATAAATTTGTCGTTTCGGGTGACAAGCGCTGCCCTGCGCCTGACGGAAAATAATGGCCATATCTACTGTTATTTTATTAATTCTATCAACACTGCCTCATGGTTAGGCGTATCACTCACCACCAGGTGAGCGAGCTGACCGTCCCATTTATAACCTAAAAAATATTGCCAGCATCAAACATCACTCACAGTCAGGCTCCTCATGGTGTATCTCGAACAATGGCTCGTCCGAATCGGAGTCCTGGTCGGGGCCCGTAGAGTCCGCCGCTCGCCACCCCCTCTCGGGTCCTTTGCGCCGGGACCCCTCCGAGCTGCTGCCACTTGCCTGCCATTCCTCCTCGTCTTTAGTACTCTGTTCGGGACAAATACCATCATCATTAAGGGCCACTAAGGGCACAGACCTCCCTGAACAACATGGCTATGGGGAGGCAAAACAAAAACCATAAAACCAAAGGTAATATTATTATGATGATTGTTTGCCGTTGCTGAAATGTATTCTATTCACGTAATTCATTTACAAGATTAATTCTCTAAACTTAGATAAACAATAAACTAACTAGTTGCAAAATCTCACTCAAAAAGTGTCCGCGGCAAAATATTGCCCATTGCATCAGTTGGTCAAAATTTTCATTCATAATCACGTCGCTCACTACATGTCAATGTGACATAGTAGTATGCTCGTGCATATGATTTTGTACCCTTTTAATGACGCCATAAGGTCAAAATTATAATGAATAATTTAAAATCTTCAAAAAATACATTACGTAATACTTGAACGCTCCCATGTCGTCATGAGAAGGCCTGTTCCTGCAGTGGGACATTTTATGTTAACAATGATGACAAGAACATAGTACATGAAAACACAACACATTTATATGTAAAAAAAAACAACTTTTTTTAAAAAACCTGCATAAATATCGTGGTGACATACAATTACTACGTCATCAGCAGCAGCTCGTAATAACGTCCCCACAGCGAGGCACGAGCCTACCCTTAAAGAGTGTATAGGCCTTAGTCGACCACGCGAGCCTAGTGCGGATTGGCCGACTTCACGAGTAACCATTGAATCTCTTCGCAGGCGTGGGCAGGTTCCCTCACGATGTTTTCCTTCACCGTAAGAGCGTCGCATAAACCCATATATATATACGTGGCGGGATTTGAACTTGCACCCTCCAGTTTCGAAGGCACCGAGCCACACCAATGATGCACTGACGCTCTCAATTACTACATGACGTCCCCAAATTATCACACATCCCAAAGTTGACATGTTACAAAAGATTGCAATATTAAAATAATCAACTTGAGATTTACCTTTTATGAATCAGAGTATTTATTACTTTTTCTCATGAATCACAGAATAAGGCTGAAACTGACAGAATAATTCTAACAGGTACGAAAAAATACTCGGTCTCAAAAAAAATCTTAATAGTCTTTTTTTGAGTCCAACTCAAAACAAGACTATTTTCGATAGAATATGCTCAAAAATATCTAAAAGATACGCACATCGCAGTAAAAAGTTATAAAAAAATGCCTTTTTCGGGACCAAGCTTTTGGGCATCGGCATCGGGCATTTCAGCCTTATAAGCACAGAGTATTAATTACCTTTTTCTTATGAATCATCTTGAGTTCTCTCAAAGTAACTTCTTCCAAATGGCGCCTATCTGCCTCTTCTTTTATCTTCATCTGGGCGATTCTGCGCGACTGTCGAACCGGCGCGATGTCAGAATCCTCCGAACCTTTATCTTTGTCATCTTTAGACTTCCCCTTGGTTTTAGGCTTTTCTTTGCCTTTAGGCTTTTTCTTTATTGCCTTTTTGGGTGATTTCTTGCCCGCCGCTGCAAAGTGTAGATGTGAAATTAAGGCCCAGATTTTAGAACGAGATTTAATGTTGATCTTTACTTAAATTGAGTTACAAAGGGATGGTGCTATTTATCGTATAGAGCGCTTGTGTCTCGTTCTTGAATAGGGGCCTAAAACTCTGTATAGGTAGAAGAAACAAGCCTCATCTAGTTATCATGAAAAGGCGGGAGTGAAGAACCCCGCCATTTCATTGCAGTCCACTGCTGGACATAATTCCACCTCATTCTGCGCNAACTGTAAAAATTTTTACCACCTGTGTCTTACAAATAAATGTTATTATTATTATTATTATTAAATACTAAAATAAACCAAATGTGAATGAACTGACATATAATTTTGCTCACATCTTGTCTGTGACCCCAGTGAACAAGCAAGAGTATCTATTAATGAGTCCTGGTTGCTCAGCAGTTTCTTCAAGGCCAAGATGTGTTCTGTACTTTCCAGTTTATCATAATTATACCTATTTGTAACATTTTCTAATTGTTGTTTGAGACTGTCAAATTTCAGACTGAAACAAATGTATTCACATTCATGCTTTTCTATATTATTTTGTAACATAATTGAGTAAAATATCTAACTCATCACCAATTTGTCTACGTTCCCTAATATACTTAAATTTTGAAAAATTTTTTTTGCTTCCGAATTAAGTTTGGTTTTTTTAATAAACCTATTTATTTTCACATATTTTTGTATTTGTTTTTACTCCACTTCAAATTACCATTTTCCACTTAAGAACTTATAGTTATGTCATTTGTTAAATCAATAGTAACAGTTGGACTGGTGTGAAGTGCAGTAGAAACTAGGCTAGGTGCACACTCGACTAACTCGCTAAACAAACTTGTATTCTGGGTGGTTAAAGTGTGTTGTTTCTCAGTCTCCATATCCGATATATGGTGGTGAGCTTCCTGCAACTCATGTTCCAGCATAGATATGCGCTATATATAGATACGATATATAGATAGATAACACCCAGACCATTACAAACAGACATGTTCATGCACACAAATGTTTGTACTGCCCGGGGGAACCCGGAACCCTTGGTGTGCAGCAGAATCGTCAAAAAATATTATTATCTTGTTATTTTTATTGCTGTGCTCTTTTTAGGTTGTTTTACTGAGGGATACTATCTAAAGGTATTGCAGATATCTATACTTATTAATGAAATTGGAGTGTCTGTAATATTACTGTTTAATTTTAATTTTTAATTGTTTTTTATTATATTTTGTATATTTTTTGACGTTCATAAGTGCTTTTTGTAAGCCTAATTTGAATAAAGAATTTTGAATTTGAATTGCAATAACCATATTTTTCCTTATACATATGAATATATATGCGGTACATACACCAAAACAACATTTATTTAAAGTAATTAATATGAAATTTAAAATCTTTATTCAAATTTTATTTTACTAATACTTTCGAATCGTCAATTATTATAATTGTATTTTTTATGACTCTACCACCGGTTCGGAATAAGTAGGATCTTCGAGCAAGAAATTTAGTAACTGGAACACTATGTTGTGCAAGACCACACATCTATATTCGATAAATATTCGTCTATTGTATTATACATTCCTTATGAGGTTTTTCAGTATTTCATTTAAACTGGACAAAGGGCAATTCGGCTAGATTTTGTGGTATTTTATTAAAGAACTTCATGGCTCTTTCAACAAATTATTTACCTACTTTACTAAGTCTATGTATTGGGCCAGCAAGTTTGTTTTTGTTCCTAGTATTTTTTAAATCAAAACCAATCAAATATTTTATTTAGTGGTTCCAAACACAGAGAGTACTTAATTAACTTTAACAATGTAAGGCAATAAATCTATTACAAATAAAATATATTACTTATAAAACTGAATAGGAAACCAAATGAAGATTTTTGTAACTTAAACTAGATTACGCAGTGGCGTGCACAGAGATTATGAGTAGGGCATACAAATTGAGTGACACTAATCGCAAAAACACTAATCAAATTACAATTTTCTCAAATTGAGTGCTGTCGATGACAGACCTATGGTTTCAAATCTGTAGAAGAAATCTGTAGACATTTTTTTTTGGTAGGTAAAGCATTGCTTTACCGCCCGGCAGCCGCGCGTCACGTGACTTAACGAAACAATTCTAAGTTATGTTCGACTGCGGGAGAACACCTTATAACGCGGATAATACCGAACAGCCAGTTAGTTTAATACATTAGTGACTAACCTGAACTGGAGTTGTCGTTTTCCTGCGGCGCTTGGTCTTCAGTCTGCGGTGGGGGCTGGTCGCGTTGCCGCCGCGCCCTCTCCGCCTCCACGTGCACCAACAACTCGTCATACTTCACCAGCTCGCTCTCCAGTGACGATATCAGCATGTTCTGTATCACACAATTTCTTATTGGAACAATGTCGTCGCGCAAACTGAGTGATAATGAACATTTTTTTATGTTTGTTTATTCAAACCAACATGCCGGCTTACAGATAGGACCAACACGCCGACAAGCCAACAAGCCAATTACCATCGCAACAAAGATAAAAATAAATTAAAATAATAATAAGAAATAAAAAGAGCAATACAATAAATGGTCAGATACATGTGAAATCAAGTACAATTCAAATAATAAGTTCAAATTAAATGTCTAGTCAAATTAATTATACAAATGTCAAAATGAAATTATAAGTGTTTGTACATACTTAAAACTACTTTTATCGAGAAATTGGTACGATGATACATATCAGTGTCCCAATGTTATTAGTGTACAGGACAGTCAGGACGTTACCTCTGATGGTAAATGATGCGCGTAACCATGACAGAGCGGCATTAAAGAAGACCAACAACTGATAGACAGTTATTATCCTCCATCAATGCCGCACTGAGCCGACCGCACTCGAAAAGACAGATATTAGATCTCTCATACACGGTAATTCACTAGCTACATCCTCCATTTCCGCACAACCACAAAGTGCATAACATCCTGTTTCACGGGACGATTATCTGGCACTTGCGGTGGTACCTGCCTAGAGGACTCAGTATAGTGTACCACCTAATAGATTACTTTGACGATACATTGCAACATTTACTTTAGCAATGCGTGTGGTATAGTTGAGTCATCGGATACTAACACCAAGAGTCCTGAGTTCGACCCGGGCAAGTACAATTTGTGTGCATGAAAATGTTTGTTTGTATAGGTTCTATGTATATTACGTATGTTTTTACAAATATATATATGTACATTATAGTTATCATATGGTATAATTTAATATAATTAAATTAATTTATGTAATTAAAATTGTCAATACATAATTTTGTGACAAAGTTATTATATCATATGAATGATATTAAAAAATGTTTGTCATAAATATTTTTTTTTAAATGTATGTACGTTATTGTACTGATTTCAGAATAATATGATTTATGTGAAAAGACGTAATGATGTTGCAATATTGAAGGTTTAATAGCATACATTTTGAAATATCAAAGCTTTCAATGTAATAAAAAAAAGCAAAGTAATTGTAACTTACGTGATGCACGGCGGGCAGTAAATCGCGTCGGGCACAATGAAAAGCATTGGCTTGAGACAGCTCGCGTGTAGCCCGCGTCGCATTGGTCCACATAGCAATATCCACTCGGCTGCTCGCCGCTACCCAACGCTTGCAGAAGCCGTCGTCTTTCTCTGTAAGACAAAACAGGTGTTTGACGATGACGCATTTGGTGTTGCGGTGAGACGGCGACTGTTGACACAAGGGTTCCGGGTTCGATCCCCGGGCAGTACAAACATTTGTGCGCGTGAACATGTCTGTTTGTAATGGTCTGGGTGTTCTTGTATAAGTATGTATTTACAAAAAAAATATATATAAGTATGTTATCCGTTGTTTAGTACCCATGTGCGAATGTCAGTGGATATTATATTATTGTAATTAATTTATTAAGGTTACGGCACACTTTTTGTGTGATCGGATATGCCGCGCACAAAAAAAAAAGAAGCACGCAAAGAAGAAAGATAATATATATTAAGTGCAATTCAATTATAAAATGGTAGTCCTTAAAATCATATTTAAAAATTAATGCTACTTAAATGGTGCCACTCAGCTAATGCCAAGACAGTTTTGTCAAGGCGCTGGTTCAGTGCAACCAAAAAAATTGAAAAAAATTAAATAATAACGACGCTACCTCACCGCACATAACAATATAATGAAAGTTGTTTACAAAATGTCGTAGCAGGATTTTTAAAGACTCAACGCACACGACACACTATTATTTAACAAACCAAAAAAAATAAAATATGTTCTTTTTTGGTAATAAAAATATAAATACCTTCTTGGAGAGTCCTCGCCTTTTCAAGGGCTCAACAGGTTCATCCGTTTCTAAGTCGGACTCCGGTGAAAACTCGTGATCCGATTTATTGAATTCCACTGTAATAAAAAAGAGATTAGCCAATTCTTAATAGCCTCACACTAAGTTAATCCTGTACGTAAAACAGACTTCAGATATCTACAAATAATAAAAAAATGAAAATGTTTACCTATGCAAAATAATATTTAAAAGGAAGCTTTGAAATGAGTTAGTGAGTTTTCAACTCACTGTGTTTGTGTTTTTTTTTTACATAGTTACTTTTACTTCTTGCAAAAAGCATACTATACTAATTATAGGTTTTTTTTCAACAAGAAGTTTTCGTTTCAACTTTTCAAATTCAAATGACATGTTACAGATCGTTAAATAAGTACTAGATATTTCTTTAAAAGTATAATTTAACTTATGTATCTCTGTTGTGAAAATTAACCCTTTAACCGCCAAGACGCCTAAGGTGCCTAACACAATGGATTTTCTATTGTGTCTGGATTCCCGGCGTTGATGGGTTATGTGTAACTCTCTTTATTGAATATCTTGCAGGTTGTCACGTGATCAATGTACATACGGCTTCAAAACAATACCTTGTGATATCAAATAAATTAAAGTTACATATGGCATTCTTAGAGCGTCGGTGGCTCAGTGTGTGGACTGTCGCCTTCCTACCGGGAGGGCTGGGGTTCAAATCCCGACACGTACCAATGTATTTCGAATTTTCGAAAATATATGTACGTTATCCGACGCTCTTACGGTGAAGAAAACATCGTGAGAAACCTTCATGCACGCCTGCGAAGAGATTCGAAGGTTGTGTGTGAAGTCGTCCAATCCGCTGGGCCCGCGTGGACGACTAAGGCTAATCACCCTATACGGGTAGGCTCGTGCCCTCGGTGGGGACTCTAATGAACTGATGATGAAGTGAATGGCATTCTTAATAAAAGCATATTCACTTGCAAGTAACTATTCAACTTAACCAAAATAGACTTCAGTAATTCAAACAACATAAACTAGTTGCTAGACGCGATACTGAGTTACCACCACAATGCCATGTCCATGAAATAGGAGTGTTTTGCACTTCTGTATTTTGGGGAGGGCACTATAGCTAGTCAATTATGATAGATATGAATTAGATAGAAAAATTTGTCGTTTCGGGTGACAAGCGCTGCTGCGCCTGACGGAAAATAATGGCCATATCTACTGTTATTTTATTAATTCTATCAACACTGCTCATGGTTAGGCGTATCACTCACCACCAGGTGAGCGAGCTGACCGTCATTTATAACCTAAAAATATTGCCAGCATCAAACATCACTCACAGTCAGGCTCCTCATGGTGTATCTCGAACAATGGCTCGTCCGAATCGGAGTCTGGTCGGGGCCCGTAGAGTCCGCCGCTCGCCACCCCTCTCGGGTCCTTTGCGCCGGGACCCTCCGAGCTGCTGCCACTTGCCTGCCATTCCTCCTCGTCTTTAGTACTCTGTTCGGGACAAATACCATCATCATTAAGGGCCACTAAGGGCACAGACCTCCTGAACAACATGGCTATGGGGAGGCAAAACAAAACCATAAAACCAAAGGTAATATTATTATGATGATTGTTTGCCGTTGCTGAAATGTATTCTATTCACGTAATTCATTTACAAGATTAATTCTCTAAACTTAGATAGTAAACTAACTAGTTGCAAAATCTCACTCAAAAAGTGTCCGCGGCAAAATATTGCCCGTTGGTCAAAATTTTCATTCATAATCACGTCGCTCACTACATGTCAATGTGACATAGTAGTATGCTCGTGCATATGATTTTGTACCCTTTTAATGACGCCATAAGGTCAAAATTATAATGAATAATTTAAAATCTTCAAAAAATACATTACGTAATACTTGAACGCTCCCATGTCGTCATGAGAAGGCCTGTTCCTGCAGTGGGACATTTTATGTTAACAATGATGACAAGAACATAGTACATGAAAACACAACACATTTATATGTAAAAAAAAACAACTTTTTTTAAAAAACCTGCATAAATATCGTGGTGACATACAATTACTACGTCATCAGCAGCAGCTCGTAATAACGTCCCAGCGAGAGAGCCTACCTTAAAGAGTGTATAGGCCTTAGTCGACCACGCGAGCCTAGTGCGGATTGGCCGACTTCACGAGTAACCATTGAATCTCTTCGCAGGCGTGGGCAGGTTCCCTCACGATGTTTTCCTTCACCGTAAGAGTCGCATAAACCATATATATATACGTGGCGGGATTTGAACTTGCACCCTCCAGTTTCGAAGGCACCGAGCCACACCAATGATGCACTGACGCTCTCAATTACTACATGACGTGCCCAAATTATCACACATCCCAAAGTTGACATGTTACAAAAGATTGCAATATTAAAATAATCAACTTGAGTATAACCTTTTATGAATCAGAGTATTTATTACTTTTTCTCATGAATCACAGAATAAGGCTGAAACTGACAGAATAATTCTAACAGAAAAAATGCAACGGCCAGGTACGAAAAAATACTCGGTCTTAAAAAAATACTTGGACTCAAAAAAATATTTTCGATAGAATATGCTCAAAAATATCTACGCACATCGCAGTAAAAAGTTATAAAAAAATGCCTTTTTCGGGACCAAGTTTTTAGGCATCGGCATCGGGCATTTCAGCCTTATACGCACTGAGTATTAATTACCTTTTTCTTATGAATCATCTTGAGTTCTCTCAAAGTAACTTCTTCCAAATGGCGCCTATCTGCCTCTTCTTTTATCTTCATCTGGGCGATTCTGCGCGACTGTCGAACCGGCGCGATGTCAGAATCCTCCGAACCTTTATCTTTGTCATCTTTAGACTTCCCCTTGGTTTTAGGCTTTTCTTTGCCTTTAGGCTTTTTCTTTATTGCCTTTTTGGGTGATTTCTTGCCCGCCGCTGCAAAGTGTAGATGTGAGAATAAGGCCCAGATTTTAGAACGAGATTTAATGTTGATCTTTACTTAAATTGAGTTACAAAGGGATGGTGCTATTTATCGTATAGAGCGCTTGTGTCTCGTTCTTGAATAGGGGCCTAAAACTCTGTATATAATAAGACTTATTGTTAATGAAGATTGTAGGCAGAAGAAACAAGCCTCATCTAGTTATCATGAAAAGGCGGGAGTGAAGAACCCGCCATTTCATTGCAGTCCACTGCTGGACATAATTCCACCTCATTCTGCGCCCGATATCCTTTGTAATGAAAGAAAATCTAAAAAAAAACATTCATTTCCACTTTTACCAACCCTATCCATGCTTCATGTAAAACATAGTGTTAATTATTCTAGTAGTCCTTTGCTCTTGCATTAGATACCCAAATTAACCCATTTAACGCCGGGATCCGGACACAATAGAAAATCTATTGTGTGGCGCCCTAAGGCGTCATTAGGGTGTTCTTACGGTGGTCAAAGGGTTTAACAAAATCAGAATCGGTTAATCCATTCGGAAACTACCATTTCACACACGCAGACACGTATAACGCCCATCATTGTTGACTTGAGGTTTTAAAAAAAAATCAAATGTATTGAATGGCGATTTTCTAAAAGCAATAATGTAGCAGTTAGTGTACCTATCACCTATATTAAATCCTGATAATAAAAACGAAGTGTGACATCAGATATTTAATCACTAGCAAATCAACAGCTATATTATTAGATACACACACAACCAAATACACTTTGGATCCACCCTACCCTTGGATCGATCAAGGAGGAAGATTGGTCATGGATTTCACAATATATCCATTGATTGTTAAGTTATTTAAGAGATAAAAAGACAAACCTATGCTATAAAGTGTTTCCTCTTCAGATTCGTCACTAGAATGTTTCTCTAATAGTTTGGCTTCAACTTTCTTTCTGTAAATTAAAAATTTTGTCAATTATAAATACCAGTAATGTTACAGGTAATTTGTATGTAATTAACAAACTAATTACCTAGAAGTTGTAATAATTTTCTTAGGCCTAATTTTTAATCTTTTCCCACTACACACTGGTTCATCATCATCACTTTCACTATGAGATTCTGATTTGTTTTTGTCACTCATTGTTGAGTCTAAAAGTGTTCTTTTCAATGATTTATTAGCTTTCTTATCACTAACACTAGAAACATCTTATCTGTATTTATCTAAAACACTATTATCATTGTCAGAATTCTTTTTAAAAGCTTTTTCCTTTTAAATTTCCTTTTCTTGCTTTAATTTCTTTCTTTTGATATTGGTTCATTTTCAACTTCATTTGCATTATCTTTATCGTCAATCGCAAGGGGATCTATAGGTTCACTGTTATTTACATTGCTTACAATTTCCTTGGAATGTGATTCATTAATATCACTTTCTGGCGTTTCTAATCTTAACTTTTTAGGAGGTAGAGGGTCTTCAGCCTTCAATTCTTTGTCAGGACTTTTCTCTTTCTCGCTGTCAGCATTTTTACCATCTTCTTGCTCCACAGATGAAACACTGCTCTTTCTTTTTTCAATAATACTGGATTTACTATCATGACCATTGTCATTTTCAGATACTGAATTTATTACTTCTTTGCCATTCTTTGATTCTACTTTGTTTTCTTTCTTTTTAACTTTGGTTCTACCTTTTTTAATTCTATTCTTCCAAGAATTTTCACTTTCTGGGGTACTCCGGTCATTAACACTACCCTTATTTTCAACCTCTGAGGTTTTTGAATTTGATTGTGAACTGTCTGTACTTTTCAAATTCCTAATACAATGTTTCTTCGGATCTGATTTTAATACTTCAGTGGTATCATTTGATTGTTTTTTTAATGCTCGCTTAGTTACTGTAGGTACACTAGTTTTTAATTTTACACTTTTTACTAATTTATTTTTATTACTAGAACTAGTTAGGTCGTGTTCCCCATTTAAACATTCCTCATTACCATTTTCTTCATCCGAGTGCTCCTCAGCGCTTTTAGTTTGTTCTATTGCTTCAGGATTTCCAGTGTCATTATCATATCCACTTCCTTCCCCCATAAAAAAACATAACATCTTCTGTTATCTCTTCACCAAAAATGTAGGAACTCTCACAATCTGCACCATTCCCCTCCCCTGTAACTACCATTACTGGCTCCTCTATAGCTTCACTAACTTCATTATCTTCTGTACATTTACTAATATTTAATTCTTTATTATCATCATCATCATCAGCTTTTTCATTTTCTATCTTACTTTCTGGAGATTCTTTTTCTTCTTCTGTGTTTGCTTCAATATCATGCTCAGGGTCTTCTTCTAAATTATCCAAAATTTTGTCTAATGGTTCACTCTTCTCTGCCTCCATTTCACTATTCATTTCTGTATTGCTTACTGCTGTATCGTCTTTTTCTGTATTATTTTCATTTGTTTCAGTATTGCTTAAGATGGTTTCATTATTACTTAAGGTGGTGTCAGTATTACTTAAGTTGGTTTCAGTATTACTGCAGTTGGTTTCAGTATTACTTATGTTAGTTTCAGTATTACTTAAGTTGGATTCAGTAATATTTAATTCTTTATTACTTAGGTTGGTTTCAGTATTACTTAGGTTGGTTTCAGTATTACTTAAGTTGGTTTCAGTATTACTTAAGTTGGTTTCAGTATTATTTAAGTTGGTTTCAGTTTTACTTATATCATGAATGTTGTTAACTTCTTCTGTGTCAGTATCTTGTTCTATACTTTTTTTTACTTTCTTCAGCTGCTAATTGTGTATTTGGTTGTTCCATCCTCTCATTAGAAACAGATTCTTTCTTTGCTTGAGTATTGTGGTCTTCATGTTCTGATTCAGACTCTGGACTTAGGAACTCTTCATCATTTTCTTCTTCTGTCTCTGACTTTTTAGTCTGTTCAATGGGAATCTCAGTAGGTGTTTGTTCTTCAGAGACTTCTGGTTCATCTTGTGTGGCATTTATTACTAATGGACTGATATCTTCACCATTTTTTAATTGTTCTATTACTTTAGCAAGTTCTTCCCGAGTTCTGCAAATATATATTTAGATGAGGAATAACAAACAAATTTTAAATATTATAAAAACTAATATCCTTTATAGTTAGATCTAACAAGTATTTGTTGAACAGGAAACCTTTTTTATTTCTCCACATATGACTATAGAACTATAGAATAGAAACCTAACAACTTTTCTAAGAATATTCATTTTGTGGAGCTCCACTAGTGTAGTAAAATAAACTTAGATGTTAAAAAGAGGAAAAATGAAAATTACATATCTCATAAACTTATGGTCACTCTAATATTGCAAGGCTTAATGCACAGTAATTTTATAATGTATGAATTTTGTAAACTGCGCACCGTCTTACAAAGTAAGGAGCGGCCAAAAAGTTTGGTGATGCCTATAACATGGAAAATTTGGTCAATACTGTATTTTAGTAAATAGTGACCCTTAGTAAAATGTTGTTTCTAGCTTATGTAATTTTTGCGATCCCTTAAGTGTTAGGTATTTACTATAGCTTACAAAAAAACTATTTATAACTTATATCTTTTTTACCTTGCCACAAGCTGCCAAGTTTCCTCATCCTGATCCTCTTTATACAGTGACAAATTAGCATCATGGTCTACTTGATACCAATATACACAACCATTTTTATCTCGTCCGATGGGGTTCACTCTGAGATCCTTGCATGCTATTGCATTCACTGCAGTTTTGAACTTCGGATGACATGTGAACTGATATTCCAAGAGTAACTGAAAATAATCACAAACAAATTTAATCTTCACATAGTTTTAAAAAGGTCATCATCATTATGATGATGATGATAGTTTTAAAAAGGTGGCAAAAGCTAATTAGTCAAACACATCTAATTTCAAATTCAAAGATTAAGATAGGGAACCACAACACATATAAATAATGACAAATGTATGCATTTCATTGGTCACACATACTGTACATGTGTTGTTTTAATGAGTGAAAGTGCTCAGCAATCCATATTAACTCAGCAAAAAGCAATGCGAGAAAAATATCATCACCAGCCGTAAATTACCTTCAGAACTTTAGTTTCACTTGCGTGCGGCTTTCTTGTATGAGAATCGTTCGAGTTCCCAAGCCTCTTGATGCGATCCTTGTTGTGACAGAATTTTATCAGACACCTTCTCCCATCTGTTGCTCTTACTGATTTTAGCGCACGTAATAACCGCAAGTGTAATTCTCTTAGCGGATCCAAAACTAAAACAATAAAAAAACCAATAAGATGTTTGTTTATCATTCTATGTGACAAATCACCGCTTTAAATGTACCTTCCTGCGTATTCTCGATATATTCTTGAAGTTTTGCTATGGTGGGCACTTCTAAGCCATACAGCTTTCCGAATATTTTCAGGAATGAGTAAATAACAGCAAAATTAGATCATTCGCACACGAAATTTCTCCATCGGACCATCGTCGGAACTTTAGTTTGCCTTAACACTACACATTGTTATTATGTTTTAATTACTACTTATTGATTATTTAACTTATATCTACTGGAAAATTGTAAAACATGTACATGATTCACGAAAATATCTTCATTTTATTCACACGAAAAGCTTCTTTTTTTATTTTTTACATTACTCGGTGACAGCCATCGTACCATAAACTATTATTATACTTTTTTTCGATTCATATTCTTTGACGTAAAGGAATTCTACAATTTTGTATAAATAACTATGGCAACATCAAAAACATTGTCATAATGCTTTTACAGACAGCTTCTATTTTGGCTTCTATTTTACTGCTGACATCACTACAAAATCTGTCAACTGACATTAAAAAAATATTAAAAAAAACTCAACTCAAGAGTCAAGTCTGTTTGGTTTCGTTTACTTTTGTCTATTTAACAATTGCTTTGCTACTTAGCATTAAGCTTAATAGTTTTATTCCAACCACCATGTCTTCAGTATGTTGTGGAACTAAAAAACAGAAACTTAATAACTCGTACAGTAATAGCATGGATCGACCTTTGAATGGTTACCAAGAGTCTGTAGCTATTCCTGATATGTGCTACTTTTGTTTCGATGTTTTGTATTGTCAGCTGCATAGCATGGACCCTCCGCAGACGCCAAATTTTACTAACGAAGCCTTGTAAGTATTTGCTATAAAAAATAAATCCTTTATTGTAGAATACTTCTGTATGTATGTGCTTTGTTAAGCTACCAACAGAACTCTTTTGTCTTCTATTGGGTCACTCCTCTAAATAAAAATCACCCTTATGCTCAGTGTTATAGGTTTCAAAATAGTTTATTCAACAATCCAAAACAAAATCATACTTTCACCCAGTTTACATATTTGTAACAATGTTTGATTGTATTTAGTTATTTTTTCATGATCATTCCTGAAAAATGCATTTAATTCAACAAGATGCATAAGCAAGAATTGAAAAGTAAACATATCTGAAACTGTTGAAGATGCTGTTCGAAGAGTTTTCACTACATCATAATATTATGTCCATATATATCACATTGACATAAACATCTGAAATGTTAACCTATCATGAAATTAACCACTTGAATTTTTTGTTCTAAAACTATGTTTGCAAGTACTGATGAACTAGTATTTGATGCACATTATATTTTAAGACATTTATTTAATTTTAATAATATCTATTAAAAAGTTGTGACTTTATACCACAGTTGGTACAAGGTCATAGAAATGTTAATATTTTTTATTGCACATTGTAAATTATTTTAAATTAACTAAGTTATTTGAATCATGTTATAATTATATAAAATGTGTGTGAATAATTAATTTATAATTCTAAATACAAAATAATACAAGCCATTTCAAACCAGGTATATAAAAAAAAATATTGATGGTAAAAAGTGAAACTGCTGTAACTCGCATATAACTTATATGCAGTTTACAACAGTTTTGCTTTTTACTGTCGATATATAGGACAAATAGCTAAACCGGCCTCAAAAACATGGAATCATCTTTCTTTTGGGACAATCAGGTGATACAGCCTTCAATCTTAATCAAACTGTGTAAAAGTTACCTCAATGACATTTTTTCACTATGCTGATATTCCTGCAGGATTCGAACCCATGACCCTTGATAATATAGTTATTTACTTACTCTCTCAACCAGAAGGTAGCTTTCTAGCTTTACTGGAGATATGGAGTGAGATGGATTTCCTTAATCCATACAATCATAAAAGTTATAAAGTATTGATGATCAAATGTACATTACAGTGAATGTGTGTATTTGACAGCCCCTGTGTGACATGGAAGATTGGCAAGGAGCATCGTCTCAGGGGTGCATTGGTACCTTTAACGCAATGCATTACATTCAGGTAATTTAACACTCTTATGAGAAACAAACAAAACCAAGTTAAGAATAAACATTTTTCAGTATATGTCTAGTACATATACTAAAAATGTTATCTAGATCTCATTAGAACAAAAAGCAATAAATGATCAAATATACATGATATTGATCACAGACTCAAAAAGGGAATCATTATAGATGTTATCAATAAGATAGCATATAAACAAAACACATTGTCACTAAGCAGAGTTGTGTTATATAAACTTAATGAGATTGCTAGTATATGTACTGCTTCACTGAGCAGTGTACATAATGTAGTCAATAACTTGAAACAGATGCCCTATACTTGTACTAGTGTTGCAAACAAATGTTTTACAAGAGATTTTGGAATTCTTCTTCTTATGTAGTCTATAATCCCTTTCCATGCAATAAGGCAAAATGTCGGTTGAAGCATAAAAAATGCAAAAAAAACTAAACTAGTTTTACCTACCCATGTACACTGTAATAGTGTTTTAAGCCCAGCATCGGCTGTATGACTGCTGTAATATTTGTTTTTTTGAAATCTTAATCATTTACTTTCAAAGAAACATAAATTACATTCAGAACCAATCTAAAATACAAAAAACCAAATTAAGTATTATCTAAAAGTATATATTTGTCAATTGTTTAGAACCCATAGTATGAGCTCCTTGCGTACATTGGGGCTAGATGGCGCAGTATTATTCATATGGTGGCTTAAAAAATGTACACAACCTTTAACATGTTTGTGGACAGTAAATTCCTGTAGAAATTATAACAATAAAACACAATATATTAATTATAAATAAATATCTACTGACATACACACAGCGCAATCTAATCCCAAACTAAGCATTTAACCTAAGTACTCAACAATAGATTAACTTTTTGTAAATACATACAAATTATGCATAGAAAACACCCAGACCAATACAAACAGGCATGTGTTTGTAATGCCCAGGGATTGAACCCAGAGCCCTTGGTGTAGCTGACGTCTCGACGATTACACCAGATGGGTCGTCGAATTATTATATTATCTATACTAATATATAAAGCTGAAGAGTTTGTTTGTTTGTTTGAACGCGCTAATCTCAGGATCGTAACTGCGTAAACGGTTATAGTCACACAAAAGTCATGTATGAGAGTATTGTTCTTCTTTTAAAGGTCTACAAAAAGTCCGCGACAGCATATGTCTATCTTTTAAGGTTAGCTCACTATAACTTATTTTATGCTAAAAAAATCTGAAATTGTCCCCGAAACCATTAAAGTTGGAGGGAGGGGAAATCCTATGTATAGTGATAAATGAAAGTACCGTGTTATCCCGAATTTAATGCGAGCGAAGCCGCGGGCAAAAGCTAGTATATATTATAAGTATACTGTCCGCGAATGTTCAACAGTTCCACTAGTAGTATAAACTTCAACAGCTATATTGGACAGGTCTCCGCGAGTACGCGATCACGAGTGCCCTGAAAGACTCCCGGTTCACGCCGATCACGCGCGAGGAGGTGCCTCGTCTCACTGTCTCCGTATCCATACTGCAGCACTTCGAGGAGGCTGAACATTACCTGGACTGGACGCTGGGCACGCACGGCATACGCATTGAGTTCTTGAGCGAGCGCGGCTCCAAACGCACCGCTACTTATCTACCCCAAGTTGCTACTGAGCAAGGTAAATGTTTATTTATGTTACGGAGTGACCAGGTCGGTCAGGACCTGATGGTAAGTGATACGCCAGACCATGACAGAGCGGCATTAAAGGAGACCAACAGCTGATAGACAGTTATTATTCTCCATCAATACCGCACTGCGCTCGTCACTCGAGACAACAGAATTTATGTCTGTTATACCCAGTGGTAATTTACTACCTGTTAAATAATGCCTTTTAAATGGTCGGGAACTATGTACTAATTATGGAATTTTTTGACAATAAATTGGAATTGAACAATGGGGAATCTTCGGGAACTTTCGAGCAATGTCAACAGTCCTGACTAAAATTTTCCTAAATAAAATCTGTAGAAAATTTGAAGACTAATTTTTAAAGTCTTTGTCCTGCACCTGTAATTTTTAGACTTTAAACAAGCTTTTAGTTAACTTCAAAATTTAAAAATAAATCTTTCAAATATGCTTTTGAAGTGATATGATAGTATAATTATGTTTTAAGGCCATCATAAATACTGAGTGAAATCTTATTTGGCATTATTACTATTTCATCTTTTATGTTTTGTAAATAAATAAAGAATTGATGAGTAACTATGCCAAATAAATATTCCTTTCTAATTAGAGGCACCAGTATGAATTTATCATTACAAAACATTACAGGATGGGACCAAATCCAAACGATCGACTCTCTACTTCGCAAGGGCGGCTATAAAGCCATCACGGCCGACCTACGCCGGAGCATCAAACTGACTCGCTACCAATCCGAAGAGGTGTCCGCTTCATACAACGACTACGTCAGCCAACGGTGCTAGCAGGCCGGCCCGCCCCACGGGCACCTAAGACTTGAATATCACCAATACAACACCCAATCAACCTGGGCGCGCAGTGGTTATTGTGTTAATGTAATATCTAAGTGTACAAGTGACCAGCATATGAATGTAGTATCTAAAAATCATGCGGTGAGTCCAAGTACAGTATATGGTCAAAGTTATGCTCAAAGTGATAATGGATATAGGTGCGATCATGTATAGTGAAGATGTTATAAAAGTTTAATGAAAGAAATCACTGCCAATTCGACATTCCTATATGGTAATGAGGTGACATATTACAATGAATCTGTACTTATGAATATAAATATTCCCATCCAGTTTCGGGTCGGCCTGCTCAATCAACCTTACGTGATTATAAAATATATCACCATTCGTTTTCACTTTGATCATAGTTTTGATATAAGGGTTATAGCGTTGTAAGTTACTAATAATAAGCAATAGTTAGTGTTAATTGTCGAGCGATGGATATAAGTACCTCATATGGTGAGCGTATCAATGTTGCTTTAATAATACGAACTGGATTTTTACGAATAGTTTCACTGATATCTGCTTAAAAGCCTTGATGTTAATAATAGATTTCAACCTAAAATCCGAAAAGATGGCATTACGTCAGCAAAGGTCCTCAATATGCAGGTTTCTACATTTCTATGCTCTTGACATAATTATGTGTGTAGATGCAAGCAAACATTTGCTTTACTCTTGTACGTATTGGACTCCAATTTTAAAGATATCTATTAAACTGAATATTATGAGAAGCCTCTTCTATGGTCATAGTTATATTGGGATGCAGTAAATGCACATTTTACTTTTTAACAATTAAAACTGCCCCATCAGATTTTTTATTCATCAATAGGTACCCTATAAAAAACTAGAGGTTATATTGGTACATAATCAATAATGCCTGCGCTACTTCTAAGATTAAGATTGTTTAAAAAAGTTTGAATCACAAATTAATAAAGTGAAAAATCTAAAAAAAAAATAAAGTGTATGAAATGTAAAAAAAAGATATTTTAAGAATCATTTGTTATTGTGGATTTAAGTGTGGTCCTTTTTAGGTTATAAATTATAACTGAGAAACGATATGGTTTGTTGTTAAATATTTTGATGTTGGTATGATTGTATGTTATGGTGTTAGAGGTAGGTACGTTCTTACTCATAATATAAGCATCAAATATTAGTATGTTAAAAAAACGCTTTCTGTAGTTTTCTTGGGTGCTTCTTTCTCCAAAGGCCAACGCCCAAGAATACAAGCGCTTTTTGAAGAATCTAATTATTTTTTTGCTTTACTTTAGTAATTGAAATGTTTTATATTTTATTGTTTTGATGCTCATAAATGCCATGAAGTGCATAAGTTGTTGAACATGCTTAAATTGATTAAATGTATTTTGACTTTGACATTAATTAATGAATAATACTGGCCATTCAAGGATTAATATTATGTTGATGTCAGTAGACTAGACTTGTTTGAAAAAAATCTTCATGTTTCTTAGTCAAGTGGATAATTTATACATACAATAGGGTGAATACAATAACATTATAGTAATGAGTAAGAACGTAATTATATTTCGTCATCGGTGGAACTTAAATTGTAGATTATGTCTTTGAAAGCTAATGTTGCGTGATAGTTTAGTACATGTTAAAGGCACTACGTGGTGTTTCGTCTCTCGATTATTATTACTTTATTTTATAGTAGCCAGCTAGAAATTCGTGAGATAAAATTGAATTGGGTTTCGGTAAGCGAAACGGTATTGAACTGTTTAGAAGGCTGGCTTCACTTGAGGAATATACGAACTTTGCCTACAATTCTTAAATATTATAGCCAAGAGTCAAAGGCAAATTATGTATATGTAAATATGACCGTCAGATCTATTGAGTAGCCAACTTGCTCATTGTTCAAATTATAACTATGATATAAATAAAATTCTTCACGTCATACTGTTTTCACCTAAGGCTGAGAGCAACGGCGGATCCAGGGGGAGGGTCATGGGGGTCATGACCCCCTGAGCTATTTTTAAGTACTATAGTAACGTACATTAACAAAATACCTTATAAATTCTTAACTTGACTTCTACTATGTGGACCCCCCCTGGCGCCTAACCTGGATCCGCCCTTGGCTGAGAGCCATCTGCGCTCGCCATTTGCCCGAGTAGTCAGTTTAAAAAAAAAAAAAAACCGTTTTCACGATTGGAACACATTGAAACAAAGCCCGTATTACGAATTGAATTGCGTAAACAAAAAATAATTTACAATTAAATTATTATCATTTTTTACTCAGTCTGTCCATAACTTCTACTATATGATAAAGTGAGAGTAGTCAACTGACCAAAACGTCAGTTGAAATTCATCATACGAGTGGTAAATTTAAATTACGTTTGATATACGCAATTTAATCTATATAATTGGTTGTGTTCAATCAAGTTTCTTGGGTGATGAGTTTGTCAAGTGAAGAAAGGATTCTATCTTCCATTTTAAAGGCACTTGATTGGTTGTACTTTAATAACCTTTTTGTAGTTATAAGAATTCGATAGATATGTTACTGAACAGTGCAATCCTTAATTCGATGAATAATATCCAAAAAGATCAACGTCCATTATCGCTTGAGAGTGTACTTTAATATAAGTACTATAAAAGTCTTTTGTAATATTGTAAGTTAGCATCTGTTCTGTAGACCTATAATGTAAATTTTGAAATTATGTAATATTGCGTACCTATAGATTGTCTACTACAGAAAATATTTTAATGCACTCCTGTATTTTTTGGAATCTCATATTTTAATACATAATACCATGATTTTATTAACCCGTTAGTTTATGCAAGTCTTTTTATTATTTTCCTAAGTAAATTGACTGTATTTTTATCATATATTTTTTTATAAGACATTAAATTGTATCAAATGTAATATTCCATATTGCAAACAGTGCTGGATTTTAAGGTAACTACCCTCATTTTGATACCTACGTTAAATATTTTTTATAGTAAGACAGATTTGTAGACAAATATGGTAATGTAATAATAATAGATACAGAGGAACGTAGCAATAAGTACCGTATTGTAGGTTGCAAATGTTAGATTATATTCAGCCTTCGAGGATACTTTGGGATCGTTTGTCGTATAACATTATGCGGTCTAAAGAGCTATTTTTGTAATGTGAATCGGCCTTGCGCTATTTTATTGTTAAGTTGTTGGTTATAGATACATATGTAGTCCAGTTCGGGACTTCATACAGTGCATGAGTTGGGTAATGATGACTAAGGCCCGTATTGAACGAGACTCAAGCGTTGATCTTCACTTAAGAGTGAAAAGGGATAGCACTCTATACGATTATAGCACTATTCAACCTTTTTTTAATGTATAGTGTACGGTCTGGACGCTCACCTGATGTAAGTGATACGCAAGACCATGACAGAGCGGCATTAAAGGAGACCAACAACTGACAGACAGTTATTATCCTCCATCAATGCCGCACTGCGCCCGCCGAGACAACAGATGTTAGTCTCTTATATCCGGTAATTTCACTAGCTACAGTGCCCTCATCCCGAAACACAAAAGTGCATAACACTCCTTTTACGGATGATATCTGGCACTGCGGTGGTACCTTCTAGACGACTCAGTATCGAGTTTACCACCTAGCTTTTAACCTATTGCAGTCCACTACGGATATAGTCTCCCCATTTTGCGCCAGATATCCCGGTCCTCCGCCTTTCTCATCCAGCCTCCACCAGCGACCTTTCGCAAGTCGTCGGTCCATCGGGCCGGAGGGCGTCCTACGCTACAGTGCTAAATAGCACAATCCCTTTCTAAATCAAATTAAGTAAAATCAACGTTGAGTATCATTCTAGAATACGGACCATCTTGTTGATAAAGAATTTAGTATCTTTTATCTGCATATTGTAGAAATTCCGATTAAGTCTGTATAAAGTTATGCGAAAAAAATGATTTAACAGTTTTTTCGCGGGATGGCAATGAACGTCATGTGAAACATAATTTATCTTGTTCAGTAATTAAACCTAAAATGAGAACTCCATCATGAGACCTAACAATACTTTAGTAAAGCACTTCACAGAGGTATAAAAATATTTTATATCGGAGTTTCTACATTTGCAAAATAATAATATTTTTTGCATGTGTTCAAATATAGAAAGTGTTCTTGTCTGGCAACATCTCTGTGAATAATTTGTTGTCCGTTTTTGTATTTCATAATTATAATTAACTAATATAGGTTTCATTAATAGTAGTTTTTTTATTACATCCGCATTTTATCATCAATGTATAACGTCCTACTGCTGCGATCGACGGTTAACGATCCATCTGGTGTAATGGTTGAAGCGTCGGATACTATACCAAGGGTTCCGGGTTCGATCCCCGGGCAGTACAAACATTTGTGTGCATGAATATGTCTGTTTGTGTTGGTCTGGGTGTTTCTATGATGATGATGCTGTGTGTCAGAGATTTATTATTATTACTGCTAAGTACAGTATTCCTGCACAGAACAGCTATGGAGAGTTTGTAACCCCAAGGCCCAGTTCGTATTGACGGGCGTTTACTTATTTTAATAAGACACAAAAACAGGTTACAGTTAACATAAAAGCCAAATTTAGGGGCAAAACTATAACCTAGGAACATTGCGTCCTAACTAGGCAAACAACAATTTGATGAAGATAACGACTACCTTCCTTTACCTTACACTGGTTACCTTAATCAAAGACAGTATGAAAATGAACCTATTATTTTTTATTAGATTTATTCTAACATCTATTTACAATGTACCTACTATAAAATGCTTCGTGACTCCATTATCAGTGAAATTGCACTGATGCTCCTTCTGCCTCGAGTTTGTTTTCAATTTCAACAATTTTTTGTTTCAATGTTATATTATTTTTCATTTCATAATACGTAATCAAAGACGATGCGACTAGTTGTATGCCAGTGAGGAAAGCAAGGGTGCCATTGAATGGCCTTGCTAGATTTCTTACGAATTTAAATAAAACTTTGGGTCCTTCCATTAGATCTGGCACTCTGGCAGTTCCGTATCTGCTGGCAAACTAAAAAAGAAAAATATTTCCATACATGACATAATTTTGACAAAAAAAATAATGCCAGTGAAAAAAAGAATGACAGCACAAACATTTGATTTTTTATTTATTATAGATTCAAGGGTATGTAGATATATTCAAATATATTTAAATTTGAGGGTAAAAAAAATCGAATTTGGGGTATTTCTCGAAATGCCCCTACTTATTTTGTAGTGCATTTAGTAAAACTCACCAAAGCTGTTATTAGAAGCAAACCAATGGTCAAAGTTTTGGCAGAGATGGTATTCAGTGAGCTTATTTAAGAGAACTTTATAATTTTTTTTATAAAATTTCTCTACAAAATAAATAAATTCGTACTTCCGATAAGATTAACTTTTTCCGAAATCATGAAAGAATTCTGGTATGAACTAGCAAAAAAACAACAACCAGCAGTTTGCATTTAATTTTCTAAATCAAATTAGGTGCATTTCGAGGCATACCTCCAAGAATTTTGTAATTCTACTATCTTATTGAAAATATCATGTTGTAATTAACTAAAACCATAATTACCATTAAAGAGGCAAGTGGACCCAATACCATAGGGTAAGTGATTCCGAGGCTGCATTGTATGGCTGCAGAACGTAGCTCGTAACACATTGGACAGGCTTCATCTTTCATCAGCAATATTCTTGTTGAAATTAACTGTATCAAATTTATTCCATCATAGAAATAATACAACATGATAATTAATGATAGGAAGTTTTTATAACTTACATGTCTATGAAACATTGGAGTCAGGACACCAGGCATCACTGAAATAGGTATGACAGATGCTAGGAATCCATATTGTGCTAGTTTAAGCTTTTTTCGGAAATGACTATTTATTAGAATGCCTGAGATAGCATTCAAGCCACCCAGAATAGTAGGGCCAAACCGCAATGCCCATCTGTAAATAGAGATATTTTATAAAAAAAATATTAAGAAATGTACTTATGGCATTAGCATAGCAATCAAATAGATGAATAAAGCTCCAGTTGAACTTCATATCATTATCATCAGCCTATAATATCTCAATTAAGTACACACAAAAAAGGCTATAGGTAGTGACCCAGACCAAGTCCAACTGTACTCATCATCAGCTCAGTTTATGTCCCCACCAAGGCGCAGGAGCCTACCTAGGTTTAAATATAAATCCACAGACAGCAAATGAAACCTAATAGGTGTTATAACTATTATTGTTAGCTGTTCTGAAATGTGTTAATATATAATATATTTTTTATATGGTAATTATAAATAAATACACTAATGTGTAGTACAAAGGCAGGAAACACCATAACTCACAATACATATATTGGTTATTGTTTGAATTCGCCATAATTCCGGTGTTATTCTTATGACTATATACATGACGAACATAAGGTTGACTTATTTCGAGATAAAAATGTAATCATAACCTAGTAAATCCATTAAAAACTGTTTTACATCAACAAAATAAAAATCATTTCTTAGATTACTTAAAGGTTTTGTAAACTGAGATTACGTGTCTGAGAGGTTGTTCCATTCAGAAACTAGATTCCAGGCGTAAGAAGTCGCTTCCATTTCGTCCATGATAACGGCATCCTGAGGGATATTTTCCCGAGATCTTGCTACTGCCATTGTTTGATTGACTTATTTTAATGTCAGTAAACAATTAATAAATACAAGTCAGTTATATTAACAAATTATTAAAAGTTAATTCACAATTTCACATGTTATTGTTGACATGGTGTTTGACAGATGTCGGAATCAAAATTGTCAATTGTCATGAACAGCTGATTGATTTTTTAATGTTGTTCATGCAATGCTTTCAAAGTTATACAGTATTGTGTTTTGTGATCATTAATAAAATATATATATTACCAATTAATTTTTAATATTCCAAGCATTGAAATCTCATTACAGTGATTGTCTCTTTAGTTTTTCAATGAATCATATTAAATCTCAAGTTCTAAATAATAATTTTAACAAACCTTAAAAGGAGCAAATTGCTGGACATAGCAGCAAAAATTTTTGTAAACTTGTTTAGGGGTAATACAAAGAACTATTTCTTCTAGTTTTTTACGAAATATCCCCGGAGCCACCGAAAATACCCTTAAATAAGAACTTACCAAACAGCAGCGTGTATTCAATCTTTATCGACTACATCATTACCCATGATAACAGCTTGTAGGTATGATACTGACTAAAATTTTAACTTGAGTACGAGGGCACGTAAGAACACAACGTCTTCCCGGCTTGGTACATCTTAAGATGGAGTTACGGCCCAATCTCTCTTTAGCTATCCTGCGAGGAAGGCCTGTCCCTGCAGTGGGACGTTATAGGCTGACGATGAAATTTATAATTATATACCTACCAATTTTATTTACTCGCCTAAATCTATGTCTGTATGATATGGTACGCAGGTGTTACAATAAAACCCCCAAACATATACTAGGGAGCTAACCTAGTTCCCTAAACCAAACTTCGAGTTCAGCTTGGAAACGCCCTTAGGCTTGTGTAAATTTTTAAGGCTGATAGCCATCTGCGCTCGGCACTTGCACAGTAATGTTGATAAATGTTCAACATTTGACATTAGTTTAAATTAAAGAAGTTACGCTTACCACCGGTGAGCTCATTGGTCGTCCCGTTCACACCTAGATAGTCAAGACATAAAGCATCCTTCTAGACCACCTCAATCACTCTTCAAAAATTAATATTTTTCTTTCGTCCTTTCTTACGGTTACCAAGCCAACATCAACTGCTCGACGCAAACGCTTGACGACCGACAAATTCGCACTGGATTTTCACGAGATTACAACGCACAGAAGACTTATGTTCAAAACTCTTCAGGAAACATTATGAGAAGGCCTGTCTCCAACCATACTTGTGTGCCATTTCAATAAAGCGAGGAAAACCATTTCATTTGCACCCACACATGTGCCAAATGACCCTTTTTTTTAAAGAGAAGAATCCTACATTGGAGACTGCCCATTCTGGGGGGAACGAGCAGTTATGTCGGACTCCTACTGACTAAACTCCTCGTCTGGTGACAGAGTGCGGGCAAGCGCTAACCGCATCCGACCATGTAGTCCGTCGACGAGTGTGCTAAATGGCCTGCCCTGGACAGGCGATTTGGTGACTGCAGTCAAAGACTCCACACTGGTTTTTGATCCAACAAAAGATGGCGCAGCCGCTCACTAACTATCGGGTTTAATTTTGGTTATTTGTCTTCACCAAAAATAAACAAAAAATATTATTTCTAGTTGGAGTCGTTGACGGGTAACGGCTTGTTAGCTCTGATTACATATCGGCGGAGGCATCATCAGCCAGTAGTGAACTAAAAGACTAATGATGATGAGTTAAACAAATATACATGGAATGGAATGAAATCATTCTCGTTATTAGGTCTAGTTTTTAGCTAAACATGTGGGTAGAACGTACGCACGCACACACGCGCGCACAAACACGTGTGTGTGTGTGTGTGTGTACACAAACACACAATCACACTCACCAAATTCTCATAGCTTTGATTTGTTTGTTTTTAATTATACAGTTATGTATTTTTTTAAGAATTAACTATATTGATATCCAAGGTCGGGAGTGAGCACTGGTTTCTGTAACGCAGGTTTGCATACCTATCACGGAAGTCAGGGGTTCCACAACATTACAATTGTAAATGTTTTATGTCAATAAATAAATAATTATTATTACATAAAAATAAAGAAAGAGGTTAATAAAGCAAACAAATATTTTTATTAGAAAACAAGTTGTATATTTTGTCATTTCAACTATAATATTTACAAAACTTAATTTCGTTCCTTAGTGTCAGTAGTTCGGTGACATCACTATCGTTTTTGTTATATTTGTTTAAGTCATTTCCCAACTAACTAGTTAGACATGTGCAAACTCGATATATTTACATACTCACAAATTTCTACTAATTACTGAGCCACCCCGCACTTGGCCCGCGTGGACGACTAAGGCCTAATCACCCTATACGGGAAGGCTCGTGCCCTTCGGTGGGGACGTTTAATGAGCTGATGATGATAACTGGGCCACACGCCTCAGCGTTTTTTGTTAGGGCAACTAGTTTTTCGACCTTACAATACGTTTGTATTGCACCAATGTGTCAGGTACGGCTTATATTTTTGAATTGTCTTATTCAGACCGGAATGTTCAGTTAAGGAGTCGTAAGTTCTAATCCCAGTTTGGTTATGATTTTGTAGGCTCAATCGCCTGTTTGAAAAATAATGATGATGCTCGGAGACTCGGAGGATCGTCTTTTTCCTCCGAGTTCGGAGAGAATCGGGCGAGTGAAGAGGCTCTCAGCCTAAGGAATGGTGGAGGTTACATTAATTACTGAAGCATCAATCGCCTTGCTGACTCTAAGGAAGATTCAACAAAATATTTTACTACTAGAAAACTTATTCAAACAATTCATATTATTAACTTAAATAAATACGCTAGCTATATAGTTAACAATTTTTAACCTTAATTAAAAGTAAAAATTGGTAAAAAAATATTCTATTAATGTTAATTAATCTTATTTTAATATTGTTTATTGTCATTTTGACTAGTTAATCATGGCATTAAGCTCTTTGAGTTCGACTTATGTATTAGAAATTAAATACATAATATTTAATTTAAATACTCTGGTAGGTTAGCCCAATCATAATAATTCTATCTCAACAATTAATGTTTGAGAGAAAACATCAAATTTATTGGCTTCTATGATTTCTACGAATTTTTGACCACATTTTATATAGACTTGTTTATATGTAAATACCTATAGGTATATTATTTTTATTACGCACAATTTGAACGAAACATATTTTCACTTTATAATTTTTTTGGTCCCAAAATCTTTCAACGTTTTTACATAGCACCCATTTCTTTTTAATCATAGACAACTATGTATATATTTAATAGATATCAAATGTTTCTGCATTTGAGGTATTCCACGAAATAATACTCAATACAAGCATGAAATAAAAGTAGGTACTAAAAGTATGAATGCTTATTTTAGTTAAGTCAAAAGTTGACTAGAATAAAATAAAAGTACATCACTTGTTACTGTTTGTAACAGTCGTACATTTGATTATACACTGTCCATTTCAGTAATACTAATTACCATATTGCTAAAATAACACCTTATTGTCAACGCGCCTTATACGCTTTGAAGCTCATAGTCACGTAGAAAAGGCTTTTGCAGTCCTTTAACGTTCGCTACACAGTTTTCCTTATATTTTCACAATTTGCGATATTCAAAATCCCATATTAAGACACGTCCATCCTTGCCTAACCTTGCCAGTTTGAGGCTACACAAAACCGCGTCAAGATGTTGCCAGTCCCCGCAACATCTCACAGCCATTTACAAAATTGCACCTTATTGGTAAAATTTTAAAGCTGATATTCACGTCTCGTGGTTCCATATAGTTGCGAGTTCCACTCCACATTGTAACCTTTGGCAATTTGATGCTATATTGATTCTTTC
>PQWD01005050.1:50823-70193 GCA_019425675.1 Leucinodes orbonalis | reverse complement strand
CATCGTTCACATGCAAAACTTAATTTATGTATGTCACAGCGTCCAGTAATTTCACTGCCTAAAAGAAAAACAAGTAAGATTGAGGGATCCATTCAGACGACCATGAACTATGTAATTCATAATCATCATCAGCTCATCAAACGTCCCCACCGAGGGGCAGGAGCCTACCCATATAGGGTGTACTAAGGCTTAATCGTCCACGCGGGCGGGTTGGACGACTGCACGCACAACCTTTGAATTTCTTCGCAGGCGTGTGCAGGTTTCCTCGCGATGTTTTCCTTCACCGTAAGAGCGTCGGATAACGTACGTATAATTTCAAAAATTCGAAAACACATTGGTACGTGGCGGGATTTGAACTTTAGCCCACCCGGTAGGAGGGCAACAGTCCACACCATTGAGCCACCGACGCTCTTCTAATTAACAAAAAATATTAAAATATGTTTAGAACTTTGTAATTGCGATGTTGTAAAGTACAATATATTTACAATACTAACTGACATAGTTACTCAACAGTCAGGTTTTCAACTTATGGTAATGCCATCTACCCGAATTTACCTTGCAAATAAGAATTAAAAGTTACGATTACTGATAAGATGCAATTATCTTGTGAACGTGGAGCGCAGTCGTGCGGTTCTCGTAGTAATTTCCATGCGGATAAATGAAAGTGAAATCAGAGGCATGCCCGTTTCCGCGGAGCATGCGCCGGCGCAGTCGTGATTGTACATACGACCGACAAGTGAATGCGACTTCCTTGTACCTATTTAATTTTACATAAAGATATATATTTTGATATGTACTATTTTCCGATGACCTATTTTCCTATTTTTTGATGATATTTTTTTTTACCGATGATGCATTGATGGCAAGAGTTTATTCATAGGCAGTATTACTACAGATAATTTAATATAGATAGTTCAAGGTAGGTAGTAGGTAACTATGAGCTTGCTTGAATTCTTTGTTTATGTAGGTATATGTACTATCTATTCAACCTATCGCAGTCCACTGCTGGACATAGATCTCCACCATTTTGCGCCACATATCCCGGTCCTCCGCTTTTCTCATCCAGCCTCCACCAGCGACCTTTAGTAAGTCGTCGGTCCATCGGGCCGGAAGGCGTCCTACGCTACGCTTGCAGAGACGCGGTCTCCACTCCAGAACTCGTCTGCTCCAACGGCCATCGGTTTTGCGACATACGTGACCAGCCCACTGCCACTTCAACTTGCTGATCCGGCGGGCTATGTCGGTAACTTTAGTTCTCTTACGGATTAAATCATTTCTGATCTTATCCCTAAGAGAGACTCCGAGCATAGCTCGCTCCATATGTACTAATTTTATTATAAATTAATTAATTGTTTTTGCTATCGATACGCTAAGATTATAAATAGGTATATTATGTCTATTTCATTGTGTTAGCACCAAAAATATTTGAAATTGTTAAAAAATAGTACATATTATTTAACTATAACTGAGCGTCGGTTGCGCAATGGTGAGAACTGTGCCTTCCGATCGAAGGACGCAGGTTCAACTCCCGCCAATTCGAATTTTCGTAATTACATGTACGTGCCTACGTTATCCGGCGCTCTTATGATGAAAGAAAACATAGTCATGAAACCTGCGCAAGCCTACGAAGAGATTCAAAGGTGTGCGTGAAGTCGACCAATTTGCACTGGGCCTGCGTGGACGACTTAGGCCTATACACCCTTTACGGGTAGGCTCGTGCCCCTCGGTGGGGGCGTTACATGAGCTGATGATGATTAACTATAAATTAAATTAACGTAATTCAACATTTCATGAAAATTATATTATATTAAGTAAAGTGTTAGGTAGGTACATAATGTTCAAAACACGCTAGGAGAAATGTTAATAGTATATTCTGTGGGATTAGCATGGGTGATAATAACAATAATAAATATCCATTGACATTTACACAGCTGTTTGTACTGTTCGGGGATAGAACTACGAACCTCGTAGTAGTCCTCTTAAATGTGTTCTAAAGCATGTCTGTTTGTATTGGTCTGGATGTTTTCTATGTTTAATATGTATGTATTTACAAAAAATATAAAGCGGTCGTACGTAGCACGGGTGAAACTCACAACGCATGAATCTATTGTCTACGTGCGTGCCACGTTATCAGTTGCTTAGTACCCGTAATACAAGCTTTACGCTTAACTTGGGTCTAGATGGCGTTGTGTGAATGTCAGTGGATATTTATTATTTATTTATTTGCTTATCTAACACTGTGACGTCATGTTGCTATGGCATAGAAAATGTATGGCAAGTCGTTTTGACACATCGAAAAAGTAGCTTTGTTATTCTCTCTGTCAAACCTGTATTCTTACTTGGTCGATTTTTCGTAGCTGTTTCCATAACCTTTCAACAGAGTAGTTAAATGCTACAAGCATGATTATTCTTCAGATATGTTTTTTTTGTTTGGAAAACTTTGTAAGGAACAAAGTCCCTCATTAGTGCCTAACGATTTCTCTTTCTGCAGTTATTTTTTAATCATTCGTTAGGATATATAAGTATGTATAGGTAAAAAATTATGTTCTTCGCTATTTTCTCTAACAGAACACATTTTGCAATATCGACTATCCGTAGCAGTGAATGTCCAGTGGAAGAAATTTCTTGATGTATATATCTATACTATATGTATTTCTTCTCTACGAGTGAACCTTACATTACTACTGACCAGAAGGTGTCTTAACTGATATTGAAGCTTTTTCAATAAATTGTATTTAAATTAAAAAACTGTTTTGTTTTTATATCAACAAATTTTATTGCAAATATGTTTTTTTAATGAAAGCATTTAAGAGAATATCTCCAATAGATGCGTTATTGATGATAAGAGTTATCTGTAATGGAGGTAGTCCCTTAAATTTTGTTTTACAAAATGTTACATGCTATCAACCATTTCCAGGCATTCTTTTAGAACTTTCACGATATGATACAAAATGAGTACAAGTCTTACATAAAAGGTTTGCACTCAATTTGTGAAAAAATATAGCACACATAAACGGGTTTCTCAAAGAAATGTAAAAACTAAATTCAATCACTCACTACATTCACACATGTACAAAACAGTAAATACATAGACTTTATTAATTGCTCCTTAGATCAAAAATCTGCATTATAATATTTGGTGTTGATAAATATCACTAAAATGTAGAGATATACTTGTACATGATTCCGTCAGCTAACTAAGGGTTCCACTCTCTCGGCAGTTAGGCACTATCACATTGGGACAGGTACTAAAGTCGCCAAGTACAAATTCTAATTATCTCACAATTGACTATTGGAAACCAACAAAACTAATTCAACAAGGCACAACAAAACATGATTCAATGTCTACACTTCCTTGAGAAGATACATTTGCATATATACCTATGCGTAATAATAAATCATAACATCATTATTTTCTATAGACAGCATACCAAAAATACCATGTTTTGGAATTTACATCGATTTAACAATATAACACTATTTTTCTTCTGTGGTCGGGAAACTTTAAACAATGCAAAGCTATGTCAACAATAACGAATCACTTATTTGATGTTGCTCGAGATACGGCGTCACGCGAGCCGTGGCACCTGGCTGATAAAATATTTAACTATACACCATGATTTAACCTACAGCAAAACAAAATAAGGCATTCCCTACAAGTCACGTCTATTGAAGTTGAACGCAATTTCCGAATCGAGACTGAACGCACACACGCTTGTGGTCCGAGTTCATGGAAACGTCGCGCGATGCATCTGTTTTTTTTTATGAGATCAACACTCGTAAAATTATTTGGTCCAAAAGATAAAAAAGATAAACTGTCTCTATGAACTCGAGTCAAAAGGCCGACTTACACAATTATTTTTGGCTCAACCTAGTTCCCTAGTCTATGAACATTACAACTAATCCTCACCAAATTATCTTTTTAATAGCTCTTCTTTTTACGAAATAACCTTGATATCTTTTAAGTGTTCTATAAGCTTAGCATAATGTGTTTTTGCTAAGCCTAAGGAACAGTTTTTTACATATAAATAAAATAATTATGTAACATAATATCTATATCTAAATAGCTTCAGTTTCGAACTGGGCTCCCTTGGATATAGTGATAGGTCCGTACGTCTCGTGCTGCTCCAATTTCAACACTTGATGTTTCTTGAGTACAAGTAAACTGTAGAATTTCTGTGCGACCTGTAGACACAAAAGTTAGCATTAATTAATTATGTTTTATCTCAAAAACAATCTGTGGACACATATAACCCAACCCACATAAGTTAAGGTCTAGAATCTAGTGAAGATCTACAGTCCACCGTACGTAGCAAGGTATGCCCACAAGCCTAAGGGGGTATGACGTCACATGTTCACGATTCATTGCGATCGATAAGCTAACATAACTAAAAAAGTGACCTTATGGAAAATGATACGAAACTTAACAAAAATTGAACAGTTGTTATGATGTAATAAATGATGAATGCTATTTGTGACCTCAACCTTTTTTAGAGATTTGCACGCCCGCGTAATAAGAGAGAACGTGTATCCAACGCCCGTTGGTTCTTCAGCTGAATAAACCTAATTCATTTATATTTAACTTATTATAAACGGAATGTAACTGTTATTTTGTTGCATGGAAAAAATGACGATAAATCCTACCTTCCTAGTAAATGATGTCACATCACTAGAATATTACCATCTCAGCTTGTCGCGTACAATATATCGATGACTTTAGTTCAAAGTCAAAATACATTTATATTTTTTGTATTTTAATCAATTGTTTTTATTAGATATATTAAGTGTTAATTACCTGTTTCCTATTATTGTGAGCAGGCGCGATGTCGACGAATGTGAGACACACTCCAGCGGCTAGTCTCGGCCGCATTGCCGCAAACAACTGGGCCGCACGTCTGTTCAGAACACGCTCTTCAAACTGCTCCTCGGTTTCTCCGGCCTCGCGTTCACCCTCGTCCGCCTGTACACAACACCAGTTCATCATTATCATCAGATGAAGGAAAACATCGTGACGAAACTTGCACACCTCTACCAATAAATTCAAAGGTTTTGCGTGAAGTCGGCCTATCTGCACTGGGCCCCGCGTGGATGACTAAGGCCTATACACCCTTTACGGGTAAGATCGTGCCCCTCTATGGGGATGTTTAATGATCAATTTTAAGAATGATTTAAAATATATTTTATAATCCCTTCAAATAATTGGAATTGATAAATTACATAATGTATTTTTTCTTCATAATATCCTTTAGAATAAAATAAGCACTGGTATATTTTTACTATTCTTCCCATCACTAGTTGTCATCCATGTAATGGCGGGAGTTTGAAAAGGCCAATCATCATGCATATTTTCCTATGCCCCCGCTTCGGGGCATTGACCGAATTATTTGTTTCGAGAAATTCAAACATTAGGCTTCTAGGGTAGTGGTACGGAGGGTGTCCTAGTCGCGGGCTCCACTCACAATTCCAGACACAGTATAACTGTCTGTACGTATGTACAACTGGCAAATAATGAATAATTAACATCTAAAAATATTTGCAACTAGCTTTTCCCCGCGGGTATAAGATTATATTCTCCCGCAGTTAAACATAACCTAAAAGCGCGCAGCTCACGTGACGTCCGCCCGCCGCTCGATAATAGATTGCTATATATATAATTTAGCCTACATTACACATGAATGTTTGTTTCACGGGACGATATCCGGCACTGCGGTGGTACCTAGACGACTCAGTATCGAGTCTACCACCTAGTTTATATAGTTTTCGAATGGTGAAAGAATTTTTTAAGTCGGCCCAGCAGTTTTTGAGCCTATTCGTTACAAACAAAGTTTTTCTCTTTACAATATTAGTATATATAAAGAGAACTACGAATTTACTCGAATGAGTTTATGTTTACACCTAACTGTTTATTCATTGTATTTGTATTTTGCATGACTAAATAAATAAATAAAGATAAAAAGAAACTTACGTGCTCTGGCGTGGGCGGCAAATCGTAATCGTGCTGTGGACTGTGATGTGGTGGTTGGTCGTCGTATCCAATCATATGCATGCCACTCTGAAATGAAAAAGATATGTTTTAACCAATGATGTAAAAAGTATATTTTCGTGATATGCTCACAAAACAACCGCAAAAGTGTTCCCAATGCAGCGAAAGCACACATACACATTTATTTCGAATGAGCGGACATTTGCCTACAAATTGATGATTTGGGGCTGTATAGCGCGGTGCGAATATTGATGGAAATTCATTTATTTATCGATACGATTTAAGAGCGTCGGCGGCTCTTTGGTGTGGACTGTTGCCTGCCTATATGGAGGGTGCAGGGTTAAATCCAGCCACGTACCAATGTATTTTCGAAATTAAATGTTCATTTATTCGACGCTCTTACGGTGAAGTAAAACATCGTGAGGAAACCTGTGCACGCCTGTGAAGAGATTCAAAGTTTGTGTGTGAAGTCTTCCAACCCGCATTGGGCCCGCGTGGACGACGTCTTATACACTCTTTACGGGTAGGCTCGTGCCTCTCGGTGGGGACGTTTTATGAGCTGATGATGATGACGTTACAAAAGATGGTGTTGGATTTACCTGGTATGTGCCTGCGAGCGCGCTCAGTACATCCTGGGCGGCATCCAACTGCGGCAACATTGGCGCTTGCTCTAAGCCGTGCAGTAGTACGCCATGACTTAGACCTGTTATTAGTATAACATATTAATAGGAAAATAATTCAGAAGAGAGCGTTCAAGTACAAATGAATAATCATTTCATATTACTTTTTATATTATTTCCGTACAACGATTAATGAGGCTGTAATTGAAAATCAAGGTTTGCTTCAAGTAAACGATTTTTTCTGAGGTATAGCCTTTTTGGGCTGCTGCGACACACACATAACCGCCGTATATTTTATCTATTTATCAATGATTTTTATTCTATTGCATGCCCTTCATTTTTTATTATGTTTTTGTTCTTCGTATTGTGTTTTGTATGTTATTGTAATGAATTGCGTTATTTTGGTATTGTAATGAAATGTGTGTGTTTCAGTGTACAAATAAATGTTTATCCATCTAATCTATTAATAATATACGATGGGATACTATACGCGAAAACGTCTCCACATACCCGATGGCGTCATCCCTCCGTGTTGTAGCCCGGCTGGCGTCATGCCTCCATGTTGGAGTCCCGCCGGCGTCATGCCGCCGTGGTCTAAACCTCCTTTGAAATAAAGTTATATTTCATTGTTTGTTTTTATTGTAAGATAAAAGCGAAAATTAACTCGGAAGGTATAAACATTTTTCCTACTAAAAAAAACTGTATGAGAAACAAAGCTATAAAATGGTTATTAATTTCATTAAGTGTTCAACTTGGTGATTCAATTAATAAATACAAAATTTTATCATAAAATCTAATCTAAATAACTTTATTAAAATATTACAAAATTTTTCAACTACACATTTAACTTTTCAGGGATATAGTAGAGATATTTAATTAATATGTGTATATCATCCATATACATATTATACGCCGATGAGTTAACTTGACAATGTCAACAACGGTCTTTAAAATACTAATAAAAAATTGGATTAAATATTGAATAATATAAGTATACCGACCTGGCGTCATACCGCCGTGGTGTAGCCCCGCAGGCGTCAGACCCCCGTGTACAAGGCCTCCTGGAGTCATGCCACCCTCTAACCCTAAGCCTGGCGTCATTCCACCGGGCGTCATACCGCCGGGCGTCATACCTGTATGAATAAAATAAAATAATTTTTTTTTACTAAATTACATGAACACAAATTTACAAGTTCATATTTAAATATGAATAAAAAAATATGAAAAATAAAATTCATTTCATTCTTTCAATATCATCGAACATTTCTAGAAGTAATCATTTATGGATTTGTACATTTAAAGAGTTGCCCAATGATATACTATGTAGTCAATTTGAAAATCAGTCATTGCTAGACTTAACCCAAAATACATTAAGTAAGACTAAACCACGATGAAATTATTCATTTCAATAATTGGTCAGACTTGTAGTCAATTCGAGAATCGGTCATCGCTAGATAATAAACTAAACGTATATAAAGACCCAAAATAGTTAATCATACCACAAATACGACCGATCCCGGTAGTCAAACTCCTTTGGTTAGCAGCATTTTTTCAAAATTTTACTAGTCATAGTTTAAAAGATGGTAACTTACCGCCGTGATGTAATCCCGCGGGAGTCATACCACCAGCAGCTAGACCCAAATCCGGTTGCTCGCCATGTTGGAGACCTGCCGGGGTCATGCCGCCGTGTTGTAGACCTCCTGGCAACAACATTTACATTATATAGTCTAAAGTCTTACTTAAATTACCCCGTGATTTCAAATTTTACAGAAATTATTAACATATCAATTAAATAAGAGATTCTTCCACTGTTCTAAGTAAATATCAATAGAAAGGAAAGTTGTGTTATTTACACTATTTAAACCACTTAAAAACAGGTTTGACTGACGACCCATTTGGTGTTGCGGTTGAGACGTCGGCTGCAACACCAAGGATTCCGGGTTCAATCCCCGGGCAGTACAAACATTTGTGTGCATGAATGTCTGTTTGTCATGGTCTTGGTGTTTTCTATGTATAATATGTATGTATTTACAAAAAAATATATTATATTAGTATGTTTATCCGTTGTTAAGTACCCATAATACAGGCTGTGTGAATATCAGGGGTATTTATTTATTTATTAATGTTTTAGCTCATTAATAAGCTGAAACATGGTGGTGTGGTCGTCCATATGCCCACCTAATCGATATTGCCGCTAGCTCTTTTTTTAGTCATAGTCTGATTCATCTTCAATATATACACTTGACCTCGTCTAGAGCAAAGGACAGATAACGGTAATGATGGTTAGCATACCTGGCGTCAGTCCGCCCGGCGTAATACCGCCTTGCAGCAACGTGCCTGGCGTCAGTGGCCCCAGTGTACCCGGCGTTAGCGGCGGTCCCAATGAACTTAACATGCCACCTAAAGTCGAAAGGATGTTTCGTTAAGAATACTTCTGTAAAAGCTCAAGGACTAACGGAAAGACGATTGAAAATTTTAATTGTTCATTTAAAGGTCCTGGTTTTAGTATAAATGTGCGATATTTTAGATTGTCTTCTTACGAAAAAAGGTAAAAAAAGAGATAACTTTTAAGTGACAACTATGAACTATAATAATCAGCTCGCTTTTGAATATCATATTAATTTTATGACGGAAAAGGCCTACAAAATACTAGGTTTTGTTCTCGGAACTTCTAAGGATTTCAAAGATAGTTGCACCCTAAAAGTTCTTTATTTTGCATTTGTCAGGTCAACCCTGGAGTATCGCTCTGTCGTATGGTCCACCTTATATAAAAAATATAAAGACAGTGTTGAGAAGATACAGGATAAATTCATAAAGCACTTGACGTTTAGATTTATCATTGAGTCATCAGTATCGCTCTCTTGAGTAATATCAATCTAAGATGTCTCGGGTTGAATTCTCGTCACCCTTTATTTAACGTCCCAGCAGTGTCCACTAATTATGCTGGAAATATGCCCTTGCTGTGGTCCTGTCGTATTTGCAATAACTATTTCCAGGACATTGACATATTCAATTCTACGATTGGACAGTATAAAAGGGCTGTGGATGATATTATATGTTGAGATTTATGTTAAGTTTGTTAATTACTTGTTGATGTGTTCAAAGTTTATAATATTTTTTTGTAAAGTATCGTGGTAACTTTTTAGGTTTTACTAATATTTTGAATAAGTGGAAACTTAACTAGTCTATGTTATATTTGTATATGTAAGTAATTGTATTTTGATGTACTGTATGTTTCCTTAAAATAGATAAAATAAAATAATGCCCAATGATCTCAAAAAAAAGGGGTTACAATTCTAACTTGTATCGACAAGATGTGAAGTTGCAATATCCGCGAACAATTTTTAACTTTATACACGCTACTTTTTTCTACTTTTTATTTTAAAATAAATTATAAGATGATGATTTTATACGGATATATCCCGTATCCAGATAGTAATTTAAATATTATTGCATATTTTAAAAATATATATGCAATATCTTTATTAAATAAAAATCAAAACATGCAATTCAGTGTAAGCATTCCACCACCATTTAAACATAAGCAATGTGCAAGTAAAGCCAACAGATTTCCCTAAATGTGCCTGTATTGTGCATGAAATAAGAAATATATGTACAGTTGTGACAAAGAAATAATATTAACAAAATATATAAATAGTGACCTACTTTTTATAGATAGGTTAGGTTAAGTTAGATTTTAGTATATTATAATTTACTTACTACAATTTAGATTCTTGCAAGGGTATAGATTACATTTAAGGTCAAGCTCGTTCGCTATTTTACTTATTAATTACTAGTTTTTCTTTCTATAAATAGGCTAAAGGTCACATTGTTACTGATCCCAAGTATATTTGCAGTCATTCGGTTACTCTCCCCACTTTCACTCCTCACAACTTTTAAACGGCTCAACCGATTTTCATCAAACATGTCTAAGAACACTCGCACATAAGTCACCTTTAATACAAAAAAAACTAAATTGAAATCACTGCATGCGTTCGGGAGTTATGATGCCAGACAGACAGACACGTCAAACTTATAACACCCCTCTTTTTGCGTCGGAGGTTAAAAAGGGTGAATTTCATTGCTTATTAATCTTTGTGATATTACATCAAAATATATTAACGTATCTTCCTAAAAACGGAACCATTTTTTATATAAAATTCAGCCTACAATGTCGTAACCAAACCGCAAGTTACTTTCCCACAGTGGTCTCCCCGCGAGATTCGAACCCACGACTCCCAGACCTAAACCTAACACTCGCATAAGACGACGAAGGCAGTTCTGGCTGATGATAAGCTGGTTTCTGATAATGAATATGATAATTTACCTGGCGTTTGTGGCTCCTCGATCTCGTGTCTCGGTGATGGCGGCACCGGCGACGCGGCGACCGGCGGCTCTACGCGGTTAGTATGCCACGTTAGATACGAACACCACACATGCCTTGTACGTATATCTCATAGTTTATACAACTATTTTTGTGTGTCTCCAATGAAATCAATAAAACATTCCATTTTACGTGTAAATCGCCGTTAAAATCAATAAACGATTCATTAATTGTTCCCATTTGTTGACATAATAATAAAAAACAACTCAACGTTTTCACTCCTTTGAATTAAACAATAGGGTAAGACCCAAGTGTCGTCATATATTTTTTATGGTATTTATAGCAAAATCTTCTTTGACATTGATAATAACGACTTTGGTCATATGTATTGTCCAATAAATTTAATTTAAAATCTTACAGTCTAATAAAATATAGTATTTGATTTATTATTTATTTAATGATTTCAAATTTAACTTAACAAAAGGGGACTTAAAAATAACCCGAGATTTCTTAATCTACAAAATAATCTTTACGAAACTGGGTTATATTATGAGATATACGTATCGGCAGACAATATAGCGAATGAAATTATGGCCACCAGAAATGTAGCATGAATTTTGACACAGAAATAGTATTACATGAAAAGCGTGAACCAATTGATTAGCCAATGTGAGATTTATATGTAATCCATTTATTGCTTTGCAAAAACCATGTGTAAAAGTTAGTTTGCAATTCAATTTATGAAGGTTTATTAGATATTGAATTTTAAACTTACCGACTGAAGGCTCGTACTCCTGCGGTACAGGTGTAGGGGGTTCTAACTCTAATGGAGCTGGCGCTGGTGTCTCTGGAGCTTGAAGAGTCTAGGAAGAACAATGATGCATGTATTGCTTTATGAATTTTTTAACTTTATGGACAGATTAAGTTTTAGTTTAGGAAGTAGAGGAGCTACGTGAAAGTGTACGCAAATTGGAAATATGCTCTATTTTATTTTTATATTTTTAAGAATTTGCAGACAAATTTTAAGTACGAATCATTGGTAGTTAGGCTTCAACTTATTTTCAAAGCAAAATATGACAAAAATATTTAATTTAAATTAAATTTGTTGGCAACTTTCAAGCAATTACAGGATTAAGATCTCAAAGTGAAATCTTAGATAAGTTTTCCACCGGCTCTTTTATTGTTGGTATGGCAAGAGAAATAGGTTATATTTGATCCCTGCACACAACTTGTTATAAATTCACCATAATATTTTTAACCAAAATTACAGTTAAAATATTTAACAGCTGGAAGGATAGAGTTTCCTACTAGAAACTATTTTTTAAATATTATTTTAAGGAGTAACATGTTATAATTTGAATTGCATCAAATAAATATTTTTCTGTCTTTCAAATTTATGAAAACAATCAGAAGTTTTCGGAATAGAAAGCGCACTACCGTGACATCACCAACCTTAATCGCCTGGTTAAGTCTAGTCCAGCAGTTGACTAGAGCTGTGGTACCTACCTCCTCATGCCTTCGCTTGCGACCGCCGCGTCTTGGTCCCGATGGCTCGGGCTCAGGCGACCTCGCCTCGCCCTCTTCAGTCTCACTCCGCAGCGTCATGTTCCTCTGGTATTTCTATACATACATAATATAAAATATACAATATAAATATTTACTGACATTCACATAGCGCCATCTAGCCCGAAGTTAAGCGTAAAGCTTGTATTATGAGTACTAAACACCGGATAAACATACTTATATACTCTTCTTTTTATAAATACATACATTTTAAACAATACCGAATTAAATTATTAAGGTTGGATTATCTAGAACATAACAAACTACTATGTTCTTTAATGTTCTAAAAAAGTTGTCCTTATGTATATTTCTAAAACGTACATTCAATCAGCCGGCGAATATATAAGCTTCATACATTTTCTGTTACTATTGCTTTATTCTTACGCTCTGTCGGCACCAGTATGATGCGATTCCACTCTGTTAAATCTCTGATAAGATATGTTTTGCAAAATTTTACATTATTATCTTTCAGTTTAGCTTATAAGTGCTATACTGGTATTGAAGGTTCCATGTAGGAATAATAACTGAACATTTAAAAAGAAACTGTTTTACACAACATTTTATATTCCATGTGTATGTTCACAATCGTGTTCTTTACTTAAAATTCTTATTTCATTAGAAAAGCCAAATCATAAGTACATAAAAAAAAATCGGCAAAGAATACTACCTTGAAGAGCACCCTGCTGGGTATAGGACGCGCTGGCAACGTGAAAAGTTTCTCCACACCGCCAGTCTCCTTCCAATGCATTAATCGTCTCGTAGGCGGCGCAAGATCTAACGTCGTCACGATGTCCGATGTATTGCTGAGCTGATTTTTCATCTCTTCGCCAGATATATTTTTAACCTCGTCCACGATCAGCTTGCGTTTGCGTTTTGTTTTTGTTATTCCTGATGGAATAGACCAAACATTTTATTCAAGGTATTATTAAGGATAATTCTTCACTTTTGCTAAAAAACTGTTTAGTTTTGAGACAGAAAAAAACATCAAATTGGCCAAGCGCGACTTGGAATCGCCCGTGGAGGGTTCCGGAGCAGCAAGTAACATAAAATAAAGTAATTTTTATTTACTTAGGCACCTATTACAGCTTAAATATGAAAAATAGTGGTTCACCGTTTATGACGAATAAAAAAAACTACACACAGAAATTGTTCAAACTAATTTCGTTGTTAGATTGTATGGTAATGTGCATCATATATTTTTATTTATTTTATCAACCCCATAGTTTAGAAATTAGAGGGAAGGGGGGACACAATTTTTTCAACTTTGGAAGTGTCTTTCGCGCAAACTATTCAATTTATAAAAAAATATATTAGAAACCTCTATATCATTTTTTAAGCTCAACACATTGATAACACACACGGGGGGGTACAAAAAAAATTTTGAGTTTCAGTTCAATGTATGGGGAACCCCAAAAATTTTTTTTTTCAAGTTTCTTGTCAAAACCTAATAGTTGTTCACAGAATACATATATTCACAACGTTTGAATAGTGTAGTCTTTATAGTTTCGGAGAAAAAAGGGTGTGACATACGGACGGACAGACAGACAGACGAATCTATAAGGGTTCCGTTTTTTGCCATTTGGCTACGGAACGCTAAAAAAGAGAAGACATGGTCATGAGTGACTAGCAGATATTCGTGATTAACAATCTATTGATAGCCGATCAGATTTAGATTCTAATAATTGGGCTTCAAATAACAGCACTCACTCAGTACACTTAGGTAACCCTTGATAGGTACAGCTGTCTCTAACCCAAACATAGAAATTATGGAAAAACAGTGAGCTATGCCCTAAGTCGACCTTGATGTTTTTACTTTATTACACTAAGCCTATATTTATACTAGTAAGAATAATAGGGAATGATTTAAATATTACCTTTCAACACAGTAGCATCGACTGGCGCAAGAGCGAAAGACTCCTCGTCGTTGTTAAGCAACGTGGTGTTGTCTACTTGCTCAGGTTCAGTTATTTCAGGCGCCGCCACACTTTCCGGTCCTCCTACCTCTTTCGCCCACTTGGTCTACCTCCTGTACATTTATTATTAAGATAAAAAACTGTATTTTATGGATACAGTTTATATAAAAATGTAGATATATTTGTATGTATGTATACAATATTTGATTAGTATACATCAAAATTAGTTTTGTCTAAAAATTATATTTGCGACAACCAATACGAATTGTAGGAGGCAACTTAAATCAAAGTACTGTGGATGGAGGATAGCCACCAATTAAACTGTTACTACCCTCAAACTTAATTCGTCATTAATTTTTATCCAAAAAAATATATAAACTTATAATAAAATAGTGGATAAAGAGGGACCTCTTGAATTTAATTACTTTTTAAATGCCTTAGTGAAAAATCGAACCTTACCATAGGTCGGACCGAAGGTGGCCTAGGAACAGCTGGCGGCGGCATCAGATCGGCAGCTTCCTCCATAGCGCGAGGTGTTTCGTGCGGTGGAGAACCTCCCCAACTACAAACATTATCATCATCAGCTCATTATTTGCCCACCCTACCTACTGTACTGTCAATAGTACAAAAGGTGATTTTCAAGAGTACAAGTTAAATATATGTTTAAGTTATAAAGTGAACAGTGGGTCATTACGCACAACTGGTGGTAAATAATACAAAGATCTGTATTTTTATCAAACAAGTCATTCATAAATTGTTGATTTTGAGGTCTCATTCTTTTAAGTTAAATTACCTGGGGAGTTACCGCCAACTCTTAAAACAGTATCACAATAATATTACTTCACCTTTTACAAAAATACTGACGTATCATTATAACAATACTGTTTTAAGAGATTGCGGCAACCCCCCTGTAGCAGAATGCGACCGCTCTCCTCAAGACACGGCAGCATGACTTGTAACAATTTAAGATATATATATACTTAATTAACTAAGCAAATGAAAAGTTATTGGATATACGTAAAATATAAATAAATAAGTTTAAATAGATGATCCATGACAGAGATAGATAGATGCATAGAGATAAGATGCAGAATTGAAAAAAGGAATAACAGTCTTGCGCCCGTCACGAGTGAACACAGTGCCTTCATCCTGAAACACACAAGTCGAAAACACTCCTATTTAACGGGCCAATATCTGACACTGCGGTGGTACCTACTTAGACGAATCACTACCGAGAAATAAACACGGTCATTGGTTCCTTTGGATCTATCCCTAAAGAACCAATAAACAATAACAAAATAAGTGTTGTGGGATCATACCTCCGCACCCACGACATAGATATATCCGTCGAAGAACCGGTATTTTGAAAGAATTATAAATAAAGAAAGAATTATTTATTTGGTACACACAATAAAATACATTCAACAGTAAGATATAAAATTAATAAAAAGTGCCAAATAGGACTTCTCAGCATTTGTCCTGACAAACTAAAAGGGTGCTAAGACAGACGCCGTTTTTCAAGGAGGTGCCTTGCTGAGAAACCAAAAAAAAAGAGTTAATTTTCAATGGTATATGTTGAATAACGTATAACAAACCAATTTTTTTTTTCGAACTGACTACTGATTTTGGCCGCAGATGGCCTTTACAGCTTCACCGGGCAATTGGCGAGCGCAGATGGCTCTCAGCCTTAAAACAAACCTGTGTTGTGGGGAAGTGCCAGCGTCATAATGGTCCGCCATGTCATCGTCAGAATCCGGCGCGCCCGCTGCTGCCGTGTCGCCTCCCTCCACCCCTGCCGCTTCAATCTCCGCCTAGTTTCATACAATAATAATAAAATATTTGCCACTATTTGGCCTGTGTACCTTTAGGATTTCGAGAGCAATAAAAAGTTAATAAATATCCACCAACATTCCTGCAGCGCCATCTAGCCCCAAACTAAGCATTTATACATAGAAACACTCAGCCCCATCAATCATTATATCATTATTTTGTACCAGTTGTTACCTCGCGATATTACCCTCGGTATATGATATTCTCTCGCAGTAAAATCGCATCGTTTAGTCACGTTTAGGGCGCAGTTCACAAGACGCGCGGCCGCCACGCTGAACAACATTACTTAATTATTCGAATTATAAAGAGTGTTTCAAAGATAAAAGTAGCCTATGTTTTTCCTTATTACATCAGCTACCTGCTATAAAAAGTCCCATCCTAATCTGTCCCGCCATAGAGATTTCCCACAAAAAACAAACAGATTACATATAGACAATTTTTTAAAAACAGGCTGTTTCGGTCGTTGTCCAGTATATATATATATATATATATATATATATATATATATAGTATATATAATATATATATATATATATAATATATATATATATATATATATATATATATATATATATATAATATATATATATATATATATATATATATATATGCATGAAGAAAAACATTATTTCAATATTACAAACAGACATTCCAATTGTATTTATATGTATATATGATTATGATTCGTATGAGTTCGTGGTACCTGTAAGGACTGAGGCTGTGCGGATGCTCCAGGCATACCGGGCGTGGCGCCCGCGCCGCTGCTACCCGCCGTGACGTCACCAAACAGATCGCCCTCAAAGAGACCACCCGCATCTGAAATATTGTGTAATCAGTATGGTATTCGGAACATTCCAAAGAACTAATAAGTTTTCATACATTACTTTTTTGTTATTTGTATACAGGACGGTGAGGACGCTCATCTGATGGTTAGCGATACGCTTGAACATGTGCTCTGTCATGGTCAGGCGTATCGCATTGAAGAAGAATAACAACTGATAGAGATTTATTATCCTTCATTAATGCCACACTGCACCCAACACCAGACACAACAGATGTTAGGTCTCTTATACTCGGTAATTTCACTAGCTACAGTGCCCTCATCTCGAAACACAGAAGTGCACAACACTCCTGTTTCCTACCTAGACGACTCAGTATCGAGTCTACCACCTAGTAAACAATAAAATAACTAGATGCACGGATCAACCAAAAAAATATATAATAATTGTTATATTTATAATATAAAATTATTCGTTTAAATTTTGACCTTGACGCATCGCAGATTACAAAATTAAAAGCACGAGCACACTACTGTCATTATGACAACAAGCGCAATTGGCAGAATTTTGGCCCGGACTTTTTTTGAGTAAGTAAGGTATTACCCTAAGGTATCTTAGTTTGTTGGTAAACTAAGATACCTTAGGGTGAATGTGAGTAAATTTAAGTTAGTATGCATACTTGAAAGTAAAAAAGGCATTGATACAACTACAACAGCTTGGCGTGTTGAAAGTTAGCCCTTTCGAAAATAATGACCAATACTTAGCCATGTGATTCAAATTTAGTTCTGCTTTACTATTTAGGTATAATTTTGTAAAAAAATTAGCAATAACAACTATTAATAATGATAAGTCATAAAGAAGTCAATGGTGATTAAATTCATTGCGTTACTGGGTAATATAATTTTATTATTTTTTTGTTTTAACAGCAGGCAGCTATTATGATGCCCAAAATTTTCAAAAATTTTTAGTTTACCAAATTATACTTTATCGTAATCTATGTATAATATGTATGTATTTACAAAAAAAATGTATATAAGTATGTTTATCCTTTGTTGAGTACCCATAATACAGGCTTCACACTTAACTTGGGGCTAGATGGCGCTGTTTGAATGTCAATGGATATTATTATTATACTTTCAAATTTTTATTTTATTTTTCAATTCTCATTAAAACCTATTTAAAGATTTCAAAAAAATACTTTTAAATGGTGGACAGGGTCACAGGACCCTACTAAAAAGTATTTCTATATAGTTTACAAACTCATCGCCAGTCATCCAACTAATTTAGTTTAGTAAATAAGAAAAAACTTACGTCCAAAGTCAGCAACATCGCCAATAGTGCCCCCAAAGCCATCGTCCATAGGTCCGTGAGGTGCTGCCTCCATCCTGCGCTCGTGCGATGGTGCAACAAGTGTGGGCACTCCCGCTGCACTCGTACTGGCAACACCGGCATCTTTACCCGCCAATTCCAATGACGAACCATCAGCAAATAGAAGATTACTCTAGAAAAAACAATAGAAAAGGCATGATGACTGGGTCCTGGAATCGTAAGAACTATTTTATAGAATTACAAATCTGGATTAAAAATAACAATGTGCTCTCAGCTCAAAAACTCATGTTTTATGAATTTTATTAGTCTTCAAAATTAGATGGGCAAGTCCATTTATAAAGTACATTAATTGTCAGAAATTTGTAAACAAAAGAATAACAAATACAATTGAAGCAACTTTTGCTATGAAACCATTTTGGTAAACACAACATTTAATATAGTTGTAGTACAAAATTCACAAACTATGCATACTAATTACTGTGGCGTGACGTCATAACTAGGTAGCCCTTTGTATGAAGCGTTTTTGGGAAAGTCCATTAATGTGTTTTAGAATTAAATTATCTCTGAGAGTTTTAATGTTAACAGAGTAATTTTTTTACCAATGTTTCTATTATTATGCTATCCATCGATAAAATAGCAGAAAAAAATTTGTCATCATCCCTATTGTAAATGGCATATTAAATTCGATAATTCAGTTTATATTTGATAATCTTAGATCAATAATAAACTAACTAGATGCACAATCACGAAGAAACGTCAACCAAAAAATGTAAGAGCCCTGTGACACATACATATAGTTATTGTTATATTTATAACGTTAAATTATTCATTCAAATTTTGACCTTAACGGGTCATACAAAGAGTACAAAATCAATAGCACGAGCACACTATGTGATTACCACATGTAGCAAGCACCATGAAAATGAATGAGAATTCTGCCCACCTAACGCGATGGGCAGTCTTTTGCCATGGAAATTTTTGAGTGAATTGTGCATTTATTAGTATATGTTTATCTTAGTTGATAATATA
>PQWD01005050.1:28184-49839 GCA_019425675.1 Leucinodes orbonalis | reverse complement strand
TTGGGGCCAGATAGCGCTGAGTGAGTGTCAGGTTATATTTATTAAGTTCGTATTTTTCTTCTCACAGAAACTTCACACGGCTAGCACAATTATTTAGTACTTCTTTTTATCCTTTTTTTAGAGTTGACGTACAATACTATAAAACTCGTAGGATTTGAATAGATAAGCGTGACACCATAAATAATAGAAACTCTAAAAAGTGTGATGACACAAATGTCAAAGTTAAAATAACTGTCAATGGACTCTTTATCTCTGGTCGCCAGGGCCGGATCTAGGGGGGGGCAGACGGGGCACGTGCCCCGGGCGGCACGGTCAGGGGCGGCAAACCGACTAATGGACCACTCATCATTTACCTTACTTGCCCGCGGAATAAATAATAGTACAAGTGCATGGCCATAGAAATACGACTGATAACCGGAGCGCGGAGTAAGGCATGTTACTGAACCATTACATTTTTTTGCATAGTTCTAAATAGGCGCCCGCAGATCACGGTCAGCAGGCGGGTGCAGCTGCGATCTGAGGAATGACGCTGTATACGAAAACTCTCTCGTCGATCTCTATACAGGGCAGCAGTGTATTATTTCAAAGTTACTTAGTTATTTCTCTATGTTAATTGATGCCAACTTAGCTGCTTTAAAGCTATATCATTTTCATGATGGACAGCTACAATTGAAAAAAAATAAAAATAAACAATTAAGCTCCTTTTACTTACATACATTTTTTTTACATCAAGCGACCACGTTTTTTAAGAAAATATACAAAATAAATTGGAAATAAAACGCCTTTTTCATCCAGTGTGACTTCGAAAAAGCTGAGGCGAGTAGTCTTATTTCATTATAGAACTTAATTGATTAATATCAATACCAATAATTGATAAATTGTAACTTTTTAATGACATTGCTTTTTTGCCGAGGTTAGGATGGTTATGAAACAGCTTAAGCGTTATTAGACCCCCGCTACGACGGATATACCGCAGAGCTTTTGAAAGTAGGGGGCACGCCAGTGCTTAAGACCCTTCAGAAGCTTTTTAATTCCGGAATCGGTGATGGTGCGACACCAAAGGTGAGGAGCAATGGCGTGGTGGTGTTCTTCTTCAAGAAAGGTGATTAAACCTTTTCCCTCTCTATTCAACCTATCGCAGTCCACTGTTGGACATTGGTCTCATTTTGCGCCAGATATTCCGGTCCTCCGTTTTTCTCATCCAGACTCCACCAGCGACTTTTCGCAAGTTGTCGGTCCATCGGGCCGGAGGGCGTCCTACGTTACGCTTGCCAAGACGCGGTCTCCGCTCCAGAACTCGTCTGCTCCAACGGCCATCGGTTCTGCGACATCATTACCCACTGCCACTTCAGTTCGCTAATCTGGCGAACTATGCCGGTAATTTTAGTTCTTTTGCGGATAACATCATTTCTGATTTTATGTATAAGAGTCTCCCAACATAGCACGCTCCATCGCTCGTTGAGTAACTTTGAATTTCTGAACCAATCCGCAGTCAGTGTCCATGTCTCATCTGCGTATGTTGGTATGGGTAGGACGTATTTCTCAAAGACTTTTGTCCTTAAGCGTTGCGGAATCGTCGACGTGAAGATCTGATGTAACTTGCCTGATGCCGCCAGCCCAAATGAATCCTCCTACTAGCTTCCCTTCCGAAATTGTGCCGGTCAAGTTTTAGCCCAAGTAAACTTATTCTTGGACAATCTGGAGAAGGACGCCACCGACGCTTATCAGAAACGCTACCGGTCTATAATTCTTCAAGAGAGCTTTATCACCCTTCTTAATGAACGCTTGTGGACCACGCTTCCAGTGTAGTTCCCAGGTAGATGACGGCATTAAAAGAGCTCACCTAATGTCCTAAGGATGGGTTGTCCACCGGTGTTTAGGAGTTCTGTCGTAATACCGTCATCCCACGGGGCCCTTTCATTTCTCAGTTGCTTCAGTGCTGCACTAATTTCGCTAACGTCAACATCCGGCATATCCTACGTACAATGGTGCCTTAGTAGGGCACGTAGATCTTCGCTGTCTTCGGTCTGTACTGATGAGCGCTCGACAAATCCATAGAATTTCTCAACCTCTTCCAGGATCTGTTGGCGTAATGTGAGTAGTTGGCCATCTGCTATATTAAGCTTCACCAGAATGCTCCTGCCAAGTGGTTTTTGGAAAACTTTGGGCCCCCTGTTCTCCTTAATAAGGTCCTTAATTAACCTTGTATTGAAATAGTAGAATTCTCTGCGAACGAGTTTTCGTATCCGCTTGGAGAGAGCCTAATATTCCGGGTATGATAAGTTAAAGTCAAAATTCATTTATTTAAATTAGGCTTACAAAAAGCACTTATGAACGACAAAATATACAAAAATTACATTACAAAAAAACAAATTTATTTCTTTGAACTGTTCTTTAAGAGAGTCACGTGGTCTAAGGTTGTAGATAAAAGCTCTTTTTGTAGCACAAATATTGTATCAATGTCGGCAGCCGTACCCACAACGGTAGACCATACGACATTACATTATAAAAATGACTAAAATAAACTAATCTTGCCGTTTTTACATCTGTTACGAGTTATCTTAGATATTAAAAGCTTATTGAAGAATTAACGACCCATTACGATATTGTGCACATCTTCAAGTTATTCTCCAGAGTCATTATGATCCGTCTCGCGCATATGTTTGACGATTTCCAGCCCTCCGAACAAGCCGGGTTCCTCAAAGGCTTCAGCACCATAGACTACATATTACATACGCTGTGGCAGGTTATACAGAAGAGCGGAGAGTATAACTGACCATTATGTTTGGCGTTGGTGGACTATGAGAAAGCCTTCGATTCGATCGAGACTTGGGCTGTGTTTCATTCCCTCCAACGGTGCCTGACTTGACTACTGCTATATCGAATTGTTGAGATGTTTGTACGAGAGCGCTACTATGTCAGGCCGAGTACATGAAGAGCTTACCATTGGCTTATCATTGGCACCGAGGAGTAAGACAAGGAGATGTAATATCTCTGAAACTGATCACAGCTGCGTAAAAAGTTGCAGCTTTGTCCAAATGTCAATCAATTTGGGGACCTATTATATAAATTATAGGTAAAAATAAATAAAAGAGGGCGGGGGCGGCATTTCTAAATTTTTGCCCCGCCCAAAAAAAATTGAAGATCCGGCGCTGCTGGTCGCACACGCCAGCTATGACGTCTTACGTATTGCTTGTAGAAAAAAGGACAGGTAATTACCTAAGGTATTAATTAGAGACTAATATATAAACAGTACTCCATCTTGAATAATGCGAACTTTTACTACAATTGGAAGTACAGCCCTTTTGTGGCTAGATCTAGCACTTTTTAGTACGGGTGAACTCCTTTTTTAACGATTTAGCCCTTTTTCGCTGTCTTGAAAATATTAACCAATGTATGAAGTTTTCGACATGCTAACAACTTTTTTACTATATCATCGGCCATGAAGACGTTTTTTAGACGCTCTAAAAAAACGGCTTAATGACATGATTATTTAAGCATTTGTAGAACGGAAAATCTATTGATGCTCAATCTAGCCCTTTTTAACTTCTCAAAACGCCCCATTTCTAAAACTAAGGTGGCAACACTGTGGAAGTGTTAACTTGTAGTTATATTCATACAGTTTTGATTGTGAACAACACGGTCGGTTATATTTTGTGTTACGAAGTTTTTTGAAAGTGGTGCAATATGTGACGTGACGTATTTATTACGATGATAGAACTGCGATGATGGTAAGCATTTCATATTTCGTGTCATTTTATAATCCTTTTGACTTATTGCAAGCACTGTGGATATGCGTACCTACCGGTTGAGATGCAAGGGTCATGGGTTCAATTCTGGCAGTAGTACATAATTAAATTGATGATATTGTTGTCAGGTCTGGGTGTTTGTAGTACTCACGTTCTATCTGTTACTAAGGTACAACGAGAGAAAATATTTTAAAAATATACTTTGATGAAACGCAGCTTCTAGTATTGGCACTCAATATGTGGATTAAATGCCCAGTCATGACTCATAACACTGGGGAAGCAGGTTGATGTTCACTGGTGACCATATTGTATATTTACTCATGGTCCCTTCCTACAAGCGAGAAGAGAGAGAGTAGGAGATGGTAGTACTGGTGATAAATGTATTCGTTATTTGTGAGAATAGTTTGCAACAGAAACTAAATCCTTTTAACTTATGAAAGCGAATAAACAAACCATCAGCATAGCTTTTAATCGAACCATTTTTTTTGTTAAAACAATAATTAGTGGTAACGTGCCGTCCTTATATAATTTATGGGCAGAATTATTCTTACTAAATCCTTAATTGTGGCTTTGTTGTCGGTGTTCAGGCTTTTCAAATCATTCATCGCAAGTGACTTTAAGCAAAGCCCCTTTGGCTGCGAGGCCCCTACCGGTCCGAGGCCGCGAGCGAGAAATTTCAATGTAATATTATACTATATATTTTGTTATTTAATACTAAGTGTATTAATGTGATTTAGGTAATTTTTTTCACTAAATCGGGTCTCCACAAACCAAAATTATTTTTGTACATGATTTAATAATTTATTATCAATTACTTTTTATACAGCAATTAAAAATAATAATGATACAAAGTTTATTTTGTCCGAAATGGAAACATAAATTATATTAGTAATATCTACATGAACCCAAATTTACCAAAAAACTTTCTAACGCGACTGTACGACAGCTACCAAGGTATTAAGCGTTCATTACCGAAGGCCATCGATACATATCGAACCGTCGCTTTTTAGTAGTCATTCTAATTTGGTCGGATAATCGATCGTATTTTATTTTTTTTGATTTTTGTTTATATCTTTTTAAATACGGAATATTTTAAGGTGAAAAATTTCACATTATTACTTGACAATATGCACATAATCATGGTTTACAATCGCTCATCTTAGATTGAACCAGTTTCTTGTATGTGAACGTCAAAAACATGATAGGTTTTTTGTTTAGTTTTTCTCATATTACTCAACAACTAATGAATGTGCACTATTGAAACTTGCTGCACATAATCTGCATCTCACGACGGATCAAATGCAATTTTTTATTAGCTTATCGGCCTTTTTATAAGGAGGCTATATTTTTTTTTCTCATTTCTTAAAAGATCGCTATAACTTAAAATCTAAGATATTTTTCTTGTTCAAAATTCCGGCACATATTGGCACATGTAAGAGCTATTTATGCAATTTTTTCATAAACGCACATGCAATAGTTTTCGAGATATGCGATTTTGTAAAACGTTACCCTAGCAGGAAGATTAAAAAGTTGAATATTTCAAAAACCTGAAGGCGCACATATATAATTTTTGGCGCACATTCATGCACACACATAAGCTTTCTAACGGACTAATTATTTTTCTCTCCGATGTTTTTTTAAAATTTTCCTGCTAGAAAAACGTTACCCTAGCAGGAACCGTTTTTTTCGATTTATTCCAAAACGGCTGGATGCACATATATAATATTTGGCGCACATACATAGTAAATAGAGCACAAAACATTGGTACCACTCATATCACTCTAGGACATACTTTCCTGCTAGGGTAACGCACCTTGAATACAATCGACATCTAATATCAGGTCTATTCCCATAAAATGTTTTCTATGAAAAATTTAAAAAAAATTATGTACTTAGTTTTTTTTCTTAGTTTGAGTACGTTCGAGGTTCAAATCCCGCTAAGTACCAATGTTTTTTCGAATTAACAAAATAATATATACATTATCAGACGCTCTTACGGTGAAGGAAAACATTGTAAGGAAACCTGCGCCCGCCTTCGAAGAGATTCAATGGTTGTACGTGAAGTCATCCACCCGGCACTAGGCCCGCGTGTACAACTAAGACCTATACACTCTTTATGTTCCACTTCAACTTGCTTACAACGCTCTCATCTTACCTGATGGAAAGTAATGATGTAGCCTAAGGTGTATCATAAGAACTCAATTTACTCTTGCCTTGAAAATCCCTAAATAATGTATCTTAGGCTGTCTGGACAAATCTTCCAATCAGGATGAAATTTTGTAGGTCGATAGAGCATTTTATGTGACGGCTAATCACCCTTGTCTCATAATTTGTGACGCTACAGAACCTTAGATAATCGATCGAGAACGTGTCCAGACAGCTTGAAATCGCGCTTTTCCAGTCTCTCAATCTCGTAAACGGAAGTGATTTTGATAAGTTTTTGCATATCAACGTGCGTCACATAAATTTGTGACAAGCATGGAGCTAAAAGTTTCGTGGTACCTACGTACAGCGGTTTGGCAGAAGAATGCAAAAATTTGTGACCAGCCAGCATGATTTTACGTATAAAACTTCTGTCTGGCACCTCATGAATCTAGTCTGCTGCCCATGACAGCACTATGGACAAATCACCTTCATATTTTTCTGTTTTATAAAGTTAACAAGAAATAGGTTTAAATGACTAAGACGAATTAGGTATGTAAGTGTATTTATTTTATGTTCCATAATCTTAGAAAGTAAATAACAATAAAAACTAATCAGCATAAAACTATAAGTATGGACATTATTCACAAACAAAATTAGGTATGAACTGTTAAAGGACTCATTGTAAGGATAAAGCAGTTAAATAAATAATTTTGAAATAAATTACATTAAACAAAAAGGTACACGGAGAGCAGCTCTTACAATCTATATAAATACAAAATGTTGACTATATAAATACCTATATATAATGACATTTATGTACAACATCTGTAGACTACATTCACACATCAATGATGAGAACATTCATATTTTGATTGAAAATAGCAAAAAAAAAAGGAAGTCATAAAATTTGGATGGCTAGCTATGACTTGAGGGTATTTGTGCAAGCTAGGAAAAAAACAATATGATATCGTACATATTATGTATGATATCCTAAAGTTACTTTTTATAGAAAATTAATAATTTCCATTATATTATGTTTCACCTAGCTTCTGCCGTCAACATTCTAGTTAATGTTCTTGTCCTTAAGGATAAAATGTATAAGAGCTAAAAAGATAAAATGTTGTCTCTGAATAAAATATGTAAAATACAGTTACCATAGACCAGTAATGAAACATTTGTCTTTTTACAAACATAAAAACTAAACCATAAACTTTATGATACTTTTTTAACCTTAACAAAATATTAGGTCCATATCATCTGAATAAAATGTATTTTGTTAACAATAATAAAATCACAGTCATTTAGGTTAAAATGTAATAACTTCCATCATATACCTATAGGAAATAGAAAACAAAATTTTGACAGATATTATTTATGGAATTAGCAAGAAAATGTATTATGATTTGTAATATAGTTAACAATGGGGAATGATGGATGATACCTAAGTACAAATTCTTAATTTAATAATTATATTGGATTTCGATCAAAAACAGAAGCTTATCGTGCTTAAGTGGCATTACGTTTGAATGTTCTCTGTGACTGAATATTATTATGTATTTAAATTAACAAGGTAAAAAGGTTAATTACAGCTTTAAAATTATGTAAAAATATTTAACTATAAAAATCCTAATTAAATCGAAAGCCTGTAAGTTCCACTTACAAATATCCTAACATCGATATAACAGTTATAGAGCTAACGTTTTGACCGACTGGGAAACGCGCATCCTAAATCGCAATACGGGGCTCGAATTCGGCGGGCTTTGGAACACTCCCACATTTCTACTACAAAAAAGTTATACTTTGTCAAAATAAATAATATCTTCATTCATAGTCATCATCCGCCTTTACATCAAATAAAATCCTTTGTCCAATAATGAGCGCATGAAAAAACAGTCAATTTTATTTAGTTTTTTTTTTCAATAAATTAATCGACATTTTTTTTTTAAAATAAATATTCATTATCCATACAGCAGTACTGTTTAGATAAATAAATTAGGGACGCAAATCAAACCCACAAGATCGTGATACAATCTGTCAAATACCGATAGAATCTACATGACTCGTCATCTCGCATAAGATCAGCTCGTTTAGTTTACTGTCTGCTTCCCCTTAACGTTGGGCGAAACCAGCAGTCCAAGAATAAATTTCAACTTTTTACTATTAGAAAAAGAATACCGTGGGATTCTTCCCAAACCTCAGCCAACCTTTACTCCGCAGTTGACAACCCTCACAGAAACGATACATACAGAACTAACAATTTATTTGCGTAAACAAAAAAAATAAACTTTTTCTGTCACATAAACATTGGCCAGTGTTCAGAGCCCGCCTCTTGTTTGCCGTGTGCCATACAATACTGGACCTTACCCGTTGGGATTTAGAACATCGCCTGTGGTTGAGTGCCGCGCCGCTCAGAGTGGAATGTATCGGAGAGGTAAAGGCCGAAGATGGCCACACTATAGAACACCGTCAGGCCAAACAACGCCACGCTGGCGCTCGCCGTGAACATGTTCGAATATTCGCACCTGATGGGCAACAATATTTTTTTAGGCTTTGATAAAAAAAAAATACGTCACAGTTAGCAAAACGACATGTATACTAGTAATAATCTTTCGTAAGAGGATTGTAGCCACTTACCACTAGGTAAGAGGTAGGTCTCCCAAATTTTGCGCTAGATATCACAGTCCTATGCTATGCTCATCCAGCCTCCACCACCACGATTTAATCATAAATCATATTATAGAGAACTAAAGTTATCGACTGGATAGGCTGGATGAGGAAAGTAGAAGACCAGGATATCAGGTGCCATATGGGAGAGACCTATGCCCAGCAGTGGACTGCCACAGGATAAAGATTTTTTTATGTCAAATGTGTACAGGACGGTCAGGACGCTCATCTGATCATAAGTGATACGCCTGACCATGACAGAGCGGTATTGTGGGAGACCAACAACTGATAAACAGTTATTATTATCCATTAATGCCGCACTGCGCCCGTCACCCGAGACAACAGATGTTAGGTCTTTTACCCGGTAATTTCATTACAGCGCCCTCATGCCGTAACACAAAAGTGCATAACACTCCTGTTTCACGGGACCCATCTGCACTGCGGTGGTACCTGCCTAGACGCGCTCAGTATCGAGTCTACCGCCTAGTAAAGAGGGAGGGAAATATTGATCATTTTTTAGCTCACCTGAAGAACCATACAACAGTGAGAGCGACAGAGACGAGCGTCATCAGAATGTTCTCGAAGTCCCAGACGCGATCGTGGGCCGCGCCCTCGCGAGCCGTTTCCTGGGTCGTTCCTGTAGTTGTTTCTTCGGTCGTTTGTTGCTGGAAATAATCAAAATATACCGTAATAAATATCTAATGTCTATATGTCGTCGGTTAGCTCAATGGTGTGGCCTGTTGCTTCCTACCGGAGGGCGCAGGATCGAATCTCGCCACGTACCGATGTGTTTTCGAAATTATATGTACGTTATTCAATGCTCTTACGGTGAAGCAAAACATCGTGAGGTAACCTGCGCACACCTGCGAAGAGATTCAAAGGTTGTGCGTGAAGTCGGCCAATCCGCACTGGGCCCGCGTGGGCGACTAAGGCCTATACACTCTTTACGGGTAGGCTCGTCACCGTCGGTGGGGACGTTTAATGAGCTGATTATAATGAAATATCTAATGACCTTCACATAGCGCCCTCTAGCCCCAAGTTAAGCGTGAAGCCAGTAGTATGTATATATACTATACTTTTTTTTGTATATACATACATATTATACATAGATAACATGGATCTTTCTTTCTTTCTTTCTAGTAGCCGACGTCTCAACCATAACACCAAATGGGTAGTCGAAAGGTAACAATTAGTATTTACCATGAATCTAACAAAGACATTTATTTGAAAGATATCTGGTCTGAAGTAGTAATATGTATATATTTACAAAAACAAAAGTATATAAGTATGTTTATCAGTTGTTTAGTACCCTACAAGCTCTTCGCTTAAAACGGGGCTAGATGGCGCTGTATGAATGTCAGTGTATACTTATTTATTGTTGTTTGATACCTTCATTATTTTTATTGTGCACTGGTGATATTTTTAATGCTGTTTGATACCTTCATTATTTTTATTGTGCACTGGTGATATTTTGATTAATCTTATTTATACCTTCATTATTTTTATTGTGCACTGGTGATATTTTTAATGCTGTTTGATACCTTCATTATTTTTATTGTGCACTGGTGATATTTTGATTAATCTTATTTATACCTTCATTATTTTTATTGTGCACTGGTGATATTTTTAATGCTGTTTGATACCTTCATTATTTTTATTGTGCACTGGTGATATTTTGATTAATGTTATTTATACCTTCATTATTTTTATTGTGCACTGGTGATATTTTGATTAATGTTATTTATACCTTCATTATTTTTATTGTGCACTGGGGAAATTTTATTGTTGTTTGATACTTTCATTATTTATTGTGCACTAAAATGTCTATGTATAATGATAACTCACGGCAGTCCTTGCTGGATGTACCAAAGCATGCACCACAGCCCGGTGGTGTAGACCAGCAGCCCTTAATGTAGCGGCCGGGGGCAGAACCCGTCCGCCGTGCACCAAACGTACGCGCGCCTCCGACGACAACTCCGCCGCGAAATGACGCCTGCGATTAATGGATTTATTTATTTGCATAAGAACACATTACAGGTAACAGTATGAGAAAGTACAAAATATTTATATAAGAAGTATATGACTAAACTATCACCTAAAAGCATGCACCCCTGACATATTATAATTTTACTAATAATAAATATGATAAAAATTGAGAATATAATTTGCTTTATATAATTATTTTGATTACAAATGATTCTGTACTAAACACAATTTTTTTGAAAAGAGAAAACTACCTCTCGAACCAGTGGTAGTTTCATTTGCCATTCATAAGTGTTCTGTAAGGACCTAAACCGAATAAACACTTTTCATGATTAACTTGTTACACAAAAAGAAAAGAGAAGAGAGTTGTGTTACACAAAAATGTGATCAAGGCTAGGTATAATATTAATGTGGTCGCTTCATTTGACATACATAAATGTTCTATAGGGATCTAGATTAAATAAATAAATTTTTTGATTTTTATTTTATTTTATTCGGAACACCAACAGCACTAATACGTTTAGCCAATTGGGTGAATACTGGTTGGTAAGGTGGCTGGTGATAAGGATTCCGGCTTCGATCCCCGGTCAGTACAAACATATGTGTGCATGACTATGTCTGTTTGTATAGATCTGGGTGTTTTCTATGTATAATATGTAACTATATATTTTCAAAAAAGTATATAAAAAGTAAATCCATTGTTTAGTATCCATGTTACAGGCTAATGCTTCGTTTGGGACTAAATGGAGCTGTGTGAATGTCAGCGTGTGAATATTTTGTGTAATTATAAGTATATAATAATAACATACCAAGTGAAGTCTTTAAGCAGCTCGTCAAGGTCTCCCTCGACCTCTCTTAGCGTGTCGTTCAAGTATTTCAGCTTAATCAGTATCTTGGTATCGTCGCCAGACGAATTCCCGGTAGCCGGGCCCTCGCTAGAGCCCTCTGTCGGTTCATTAGAGCTGTTAGCGGACGCCGTGGAGGCTTCGCTATCATCGTTCTTGACTTCAGGTCTGCTGCTGGCGTCAGACGTGGTCGTTTCTGCAACAAATTTGGTATTTATATAACATTCCTAAGTGATCCACGCCGGCCCAGCGCAGTTTAGCCGACTTCACGCACAAATTTGAATCTAGACTCGAATTCGACTCCACACAAATGGTTGAGACGACTATTACACCAAGGGTTCCGGGTTCGGTCTCCGGGTAGTACAAACATTTGTGTACATGATATCTTAAGTATATGATATATTAAGTATGTATTTACAAAAAAGTATAATATAATATATAAGTATGTTTATCCGTTGTTTAGTATCCATATAACTGGCTTAGTCTGGCGCTAGATGACGCTGTGTGAATCCCTATTCAACATATCGCAGTCCACTGCTGGACATAGGTCTCCCCCATTGTGCGCCAGATATTCCGGTCCTCCGCTTTCCTCATCCAGCCTCCACCAGCAACCTTTCGCAAGTCGTCGATCCATCGGACCGAAGGGCGTCCTACGCTACGCTTGCCGAGACGCAGTCTCCACTCCAGAACTCGTCTGCTCCAACGGCCATCAGTTCTGCGACATACGTGACCAGCCCACTGCCACTTCAACTTGCTGACCCGGCGGGCTATGTCGGTAACTTTAGTTCTCTTACGGATTAAATCATTTCTGATCTTATCCTAAGAGAGACCCCGAGCTCCATTGCGCGTTGAGTGACTTTGAACTTGTGAACCAATTCAGCAGTCAGTGTCCATGTCTCAGCTGCGTATGTAAGTACGGGTAGGACGCATTGCTCAAAGACTTTTGTCTTTAAGCATTGCGGAATCGTCGACGTGAAGACCTGACGTAACTTGCCGAATGCCGCCCAGCCCAACTGAATCCTCCTACTAGCTTCCCTCTCGAAATTGTGCCGGCCAAGTTGGATCGTTTGGCCCAAGTAGACGTATTCTTGCACAACTTCGAGAAGGATGCCATCGACGCATATCGGTTGTGGCATGACATGGTCATTGAACATGACTTTCGTCTTGTCCAAATTCATGCCAAGCCCAACTCGTCGGGAGGATTCATTTAGGCTATTCAACATCTCAGCAAGCTCTTCCGATGACTCTGCAACGATGACGATATCGTCAGCAAAGCGCAGATGAGAAATATACTCTCCATTGACGTTGACGCCTCGTTCAGACCAGTCCAGGGTCTTGAAGACATCCTCCAATGCGTTTGTAAACAGTTTCGGGGATATAACATCCCCCTGTCTTACATGACGACGCAATTGGATGGGTCTTGTCCGCTTGTCTTGGATCTGAACGGTCATCGTCGCTGCGTTGGAGACACTTCATCACCTCGATATATTGCCAGTCGATACCGCATCGCTGCAGAGCCTCCAGAACAGCCCAGGTTTCGATGGAGTCGAAGTCTTTCTCGTAGTCTACAAATGCCATACACAGCGCCTGGTTATACTCTTCGGTCTTCTGTATAAGCTGCCGAACAGTATGGATGTGGTCCACGGTGCTGTAGCCTTTTCGAAACCCAGCCTGCTCCGGTGGTTGGAATTCGTCGAGTCTTACGGCGAGACGGTTCGCTATAACTCTGGAAAACAACTTATAGACGTGGCTCAGAAGCGCTATCGGTCTATAATTCTTCAAGAGAGTTTTAAGAAGGGTTTCTTGAAGAATAACACGACGATTCTTCTGGACCACGAGTCCGGTGTAGTTCCCTGGTGGATGACGGCATTAAAGAGCTCGACTAATGCCCTAAGGACGGGTTGTCCACCGGCTTTTAGGAGCTCTGTCGTAATACCGTCATCACCGGGGCCTTCCCATTTCCAAGCTACAGTGCTGCACTAATCTCACTAACGTCAATATCCGGGATATCTTGCATACAATGGCGCCTTAGTGGGGCACGTGGATCTCGGTGTTCTCGGTCTGTGGCTGATGAGAGCTCGATGAAATACAGTCGTCCATAGAATTTCTCAACTCTTCCAGGATCTGTATTTTGTACGTTTAGGGATGGAGAATAACTCACTGATTTCACTATCCGTTACACAAATTTACGAGTACAGGATAGATTACAACGCAAGAGTACAACCACAGTTCAAGAAAGAAGGCAATAGATAAATATAAATATCCACTGACATTCACAAAGCGCCTTCTAGCCCCTAACTAAGCATTACTCTGTAATAAGGTTCTGAACAACGCATATACATACTTATATACTTTTTTAAATCCATACATATTATACATAGAAACACCCAGATCAATACAGACATGTTCAAGCACACAAATGTTTTTACTGCCCGGGGATCGAACCCGGAACCCTTATGCTTTATTGGTTAATTTTTGTATTCTTAAATGGTTTCTGTACCCTATCAAGATCTTCATCACGCAATTCGTTAAGCAGATTACTACTAAATCCTCATTCTTCCCTTCTACTAATCAATTTCCTACCCAAACCCTTCTTCATTTTTCTTTTATCCATCATCATTTAGCTACACAGCTACATTCAATTGCTAGTTACAACACAATTTTGTTTAATTCCTGTGATTGTACTCCATTTTTGGCGCAAGAATAGGTGGCTCTCACGAACTGTTCTGTGTATACGCGATGGGAATACTGATATGCAAGGACACAATTTTCATGTCAGTATTACTTGCAAACGTATCGCGCTATGCCAGTTCCCAGTAACTTCTATGCAAGCTACTTTCCTGATTTACTGGCATGATTATCTTTGCCTTTAGTGTAATAGCCGACGTCTCAACCATTACACCAGATGGGTCGTAAAAATATATAAAAATAGGCAAAAGTAGAAGTCTATATAGAAGGCGATAGTCATATTATATAAGCGTAATTAAAGCAAGATAGGTTGTTAGATATGTATGAATGGTAAAATGAAAAGTGTTTATTCAGTTTAGGTCCTTACAGAACACTTATGAATGTCAAATGAAGCTGGTTTTAAATATAGGATTACGCATTGTGAACTTAATACATTTAGATTTCTTAGAGTTAAGAAGTAAATTATTAGTCGTAAACCAATGTAACACCTTTTTGGTGTGTATGTGTATATGTTTGTGTATGTATGTAGCCTACGTTTCAATTTTGAACTTATATGTATATATGTGTGTGTATGTGTATCCTACAGTTTCAATTTTGAACTTACCGTTAGGCCTCGCAAAGACGTCGCAGCCGCTGGTGACGTCAGCCTCCATAGCGCTGACGATGCTGTCCATCTCCCTGATCTGCTCGTTGCTGGCCGGCTCCGGCTCCTCCGTCTCGGGCCTGGCAGGCTCACCGGAGCTCGCCGCTTCAGGTCCTAAGAATACCATTTCATAATCATCAGCTTATCATATGTTCTCACCGTAAATGGTAAAGGGTGTGTAGACCTTACGTCCATGCGGGCCTAATGCGGATTAGCCGACTTCACGCTCAACAATCCACGGTGAATTTTAACGTTAATAGTTTAAAATGGTAGTTCTAGATGAAATTAATAATTAAATAATTGTCTAATGGTGTTACCCATTCAAATAAACTATAAAACAGAACGAATGAGTATAAAATTCTACTACTGAGACTCAATAACAATCGCATTTAAATTAGCGGAATTAGGGCCCTGAAATCAACTCGCCTGAAAGACTGCGATCCACTTTTATATAAGTTTATCTAAAAGTTCTTCTTGAGCGTCGGTGGCTCATTGGTGTGGAATGTTGCTCACTGCCATACTCGTATAAACTGGTAAATAAATAACTTCAGATACTAACCGTCTATTCGCCTATAGAAATGCAGGCGATTGTTGTTCATCATAGCCATGTCGGCGTCGATGATGCTGTCCATCTCCTGCAGCGGTATCACGTCGGACGAATCAGCACCATCCACTGTCTCCGTCGTGCTTACTGCTGCATTACACAAAACATCATCATCATTTACCTACTCGTATGTTCCACTGCAGGGCACAGGCCTGAGGTGGTTATGGAAACTTTGGGCTGTAACCCGCCATGCATGCATGACCGGAGCAGATAAGTGGGTAGTATCCTTGGACAGTAGATGAAACCAACAGGTTTATTTGCCTTCCAAAAAAGTCAACGGAACGCACTAGCTGTTAAGCTATCGAACACTCAAAACAAATCTTTATATATAAAAATTACGTGTCACTTCGCTTTTCCGCGATGAACTACTAAACTAAACACTTAATCAAATTTTGTAAGCATCTCTAATTTGGTTTAAGCCGAGAGATTTAGTAGCTTTTATCCGATTATTATGATTACAATACTTGGTTTTTTTTTCATATTTATAAAACCTCATAATATCACCAACAATGTATATATAAAGGTCGACACGCCATCCGTGTATCAAAAACGAACCGCCAAAGAGAATACAGTTGTAGGCTCATTGTTTAGGTAAATGTACGCTCATTCGAAATATGTGTATGTGTGCTGTCGCTGCATTCGGTACACTTTTTTCAGTTGTTTTTTCAGCATATCACGACCCTATACTTTTTACATCATTGCTCATAAACAATGAATTCTTCTTTGACACGCAACTAAATAAGTTTTTCAAATAGTATTTGCGTTGGTAGTATTGTATTATAATTTATTTACAGTTATTGCTAAAACAGGGGAGGCACAAAAATATTGCTAAGATTTAAGAAACAATACAAAGTTCAGCTACTAGTTGGAGTATAAGTTGTTACAAATTTGTTCCGATTAAATCGAATAACAAAAGTAGTAAGTAAACTTACCAACAGTTTCCGGTGTAATCTCTTGTTCTGTATTTGTCGTCGTGTTCGTGGCTTGGTTATTGTGATCATGAAATTAGGCCCTGTAACATTAAATAAAAAATATAAATTTATTTATGGTGCGCCAAATTCATAAATACAATTAAATGTTTATATTTTGACGACCATTTGGTGTTGAGTTGAGGTCGGCTGCAACACCAAGGGTTCCGGATTCGATTCAAAATACAAACATTTGTGTGCATGAACATGTCCATTTGTAATGGTCTGGGGTTTTCTATGTATAGTATGTATTTACAAAAAAAATGTATATTAGTATGTTTATCCATTGTTTAGTACCCAGGCTTCACGCTTAACTTGGGGCTAGATGGCGCTGTGTGAATGTCAGTTTATATTTTTTTATATAGAAGTAAATAGGTAAACTAAAACAGCGAATTCGCATTTAATCTACATAATGTTACCGCATGTAAGACATTGATCCGGATTATTAATCTTTTTAGTGATTTATTCAAAATAAAGTGTGTCTGTTAGTTATATTAAAATAACCACCCTTGTACATGAATATGGATATTCACTTCTGTCATCTTAAACAGGCTTATTTTTGGAACGGCTAGATTGATTCTAACGGGCATATCTCTTTTAGATAGTTAATGTAATAAGTAGTCACAAACTTTTATATGACATTAGATATTACTGGTCAGTTACAAAATGTTACATACCTATTATTTAGTTTTAGAAAAAAAATAATTATAAGTTACTATAATCAAATTAAATTAATTTAAACTTTTCAAAAATGTATGTCAGTAACATAACTGAAGTACAACATGAACATTTTAATATTATAATCTCAAAACAAGCAAATGTGAATGAGTAGTGGTAAAAAAATCTCTTCTAAAGTATTTTAACCAAAAACTTAGTACTTATCTTAAAAAAATGAACAACCTATAGCCTATGACCTAGTGAAATTACCGGGTATAAGAGACCTAACACCTGTTGTCTCGGATGAGGGGCGTAGAGCGGTATTGATGGAGAATAATTACTGTTTATCAGTTGTTGGTCTCCTTCAATGCCGCTCTGTAATGGTCAGGTGCATCACTTACCATCAGGTGCATGTTCTCTGTTCACTACATAAAAAAAATCCCACTGCAGGCCTGCCCCTGCAGTGGTTCGTTATAGGCTGATGAAGAAGACTAATAAACTACATTAAACAAAGCATTCACTCACTACTCCTAAAGCTGACAGTGACAGGATGATGCTGGCGAGGGCGCATGACCACAACGGTCCGATACCGACCCGGACGAGCATTGGTCGACCACCACGCGCACAGCCCCACCACCGTCACCAGCAGCACACCGACAAACTGCACCACCTCATCGCCCACACCCTCTATCATTGCCATCTTGATATGTTATCTGAAATGACTACCAGGTCAGACTATGTTTTCACCAAAAAGGTGATAAATACCTTGTAGCAACATGTTATGTAAATGATAAATTATAATCTGTCCTAAAAATAAAATCCTTTTATATGTTGACAGATTTTTTTACAATCTATTAAATGATATACAATCCACCCTTGCCCATATTTTAGTTTATAATATACATAGATAAAAATTTATTATTAATTCATTTTTCTGATATGATTTAAAATTTATTATAACCATTATATTATCAAAATAAAGTATAATAATTTTGATTAATTTATACTAAATATACCTTAAACTTAAACGGCGGAAAGGTTCTCGAGTGGCGTCCACGTAACGGAAAGCGAAGCGTAGGCTGACCCTAACCAGATGGATGGAGATCTGGTTAAGGTGGCGGGTAGCAGATGGATGTCAACTGCAAGGATCGGTCCGCGTGGAAATCATTAGGGAGGCCTTCGTTCAGGTGGACATAATTAGGCTGTAATGATGATGATGATACCTTAACAATTATCACATAAAAATGTGTAAGCCTACAATTGCCAAGACATATTCTTATATTATATTTATTTTACTACCTATGTCTGACAAATAATTAGTTATCTAAGTTTTCATAATTAAATGATTCTATTAATAAAACATATGTACTAAACAACCAAGACTTCCATTCTATTGTTATTAACCACTGCAGGCTGCTATTTGATAGAACCAAGATCAATAAATATTTAAGATAGTACCCCTTATATGCATCAGTCATGACTGATATGGACCTAATTTCATTAAATTACTGGTTTGTAGTTTAGCTTACAAAAGAAAAATGTATACATTGAACTTTTAAAATGTTATTTATAAATCCAATTTAAATTTATTCGATATGAGAATTATTCTGATAAGTATTGTGTGCTAAAATCACAACTCAGTTTCTTCAGATCAAAATACAAAACTTTATCAGTAGTACAAGTATCTACAGTTAGTTATTAATTATCACATTAACTGTTTTTGTAGAATTGTTAAATCAATTGATCATTTTGATTACAACTGAAACAAATAAATTTTCAAAGAAAACTATCACATGTTGGGGACTGAACTTGATATGAAAAATATGTAGATAAGAAAGAAATAATTAGGAGGCCCCCAATGCGACATTTTTTTTTAGAATTATTAATAGATTCTTAGGTACTTTAACATTGAGTTTCTTTTGTTATTTTTTACTTTTTAAAGGGAAATTACTTAAGTTCTGTCGGGGGTTTTTTTAATTTTTTATTTAATTTTTGCCACAAGAGTAGACTCACAAATAATATAAATATTTGGAAATATCTGAAATATTTTTGTACTAGAATTTCTGGCCCCAAGCTTTGTATGGATATTTTTACTATTTTTTATCTTTGTTTAAAATAGATTATAGTCTATGTTACTCAGGGTGAATATAGCTTTCAATGGTGAAAGAATTGATTGAAATCAGCACAGTAGTTTTTGAGTTTATTCATTACAAACACAACACAAAAACAAATCATTCCTCTTGTTAGTGTAGATAACTACACTTTTAAAACATGCAGCACTTAAGAACAGAGAATGAATCATTTATACTGTCACCAATAGGGAAGGTAATACACTCAGTTTTTCTTAAGCTAACAATATCTCTCCAAGGTCACAGGTGCCAATAAGAGATTGAATGACAAATGAACATACCTCAATTTTTCAAGACGATTTGTTATTGCTAGTAGGAAAACAACATTAGATTTCACTGTGTTCTATTATAAGATAATACGACATTGCAATAACAGCTGGATACCGTATCACTTTGTAACAACTATTATCCCACAAATGCAACGAGATTAGAATAAAGTTAGGTAGCGAATAAGTATTCAGACTCTTTGAGAAAATTAATTGGATTTATTGCCAAGAAGGCGAAAAATGTAGCAAATTTATTTAATGTAAAAGAGAAACATGACAGGTGTCATTTATAGAAACTTTTTTAATTCATTCCTTTCTAAACTGGCTAAAGTCATAAGCGATACTCCTCACCATTAGTATTGTTTAATTAAGAAGACTTCTTAAGATAATCCAAAGTTACTATGTACTGTTTATTAAATTTGTCAACACTAGGAGTTATTAAGAAAAGGGAAAATCGTGCAAGTCCATCTACAATGGACTTGGCACGTCTTTGTCTTGATTTCATTGCTTTTAGAGATAATCAAGCAGAAGCAGCTCCATCGAGACTTGGCTAGTTTTACAGGATTTTTAGTGGGATATGTTTTGGCCGGGCAAAGACATTGGCCTTCTTCAAAGATATTGACTCTGGACCACTCTGATGCAGCTACTCATTCAACTCTTTACTACGATTGCCGATTTTAGGTCCTTTCATATAACAGCTTTTTCACACCAGTTTTTCTACACGCTAGACAAGCTGCCATAGCCTTAGTTCATCTTTGACTCCTAGGTTTCGCAAATAAGTATTTTAGTCCTCAGTGTTAGACCTACACAAAGTAGGTAATCGTTTTGTACCTACTTTACATATAATACTACATTGAAATCCTAATCCTAGTAAGTCCCACTACACGGGCCCAATAAGGATTAATGGGTTACAACGACTACCATCATAAGATTGTAGCCGACCGTTTTAACGTGACCCTGACCTCCAAATCCTGTCCAAAAAATCGGTGCAGTAAACTTAATTCACCTAAGTTAATTCACTCAGGTGAATAAACACAATTTTAGTGATACATGAATCACCTGTAACCGTGTAGGTACTAAATTAAATAAAAAGTAATCTAAGAGACCTCTCTCATAAGTTTTATTTCAGATTTAATGATTAAGTTGTTCATTTTAAAATCTCTTGTTATGTGTGGTACTTAGTTTATTTTCGAAATTTAGTCACTACACGGTTGCAGGTTTACTTAAAGTGTATTTAGTTCATTAGGTGAATTAAGTTTACGGCATGAGAAATTTTAACGTACCTAGGTGATTCAAGTTTACTAAAGTGTATTTTGTTCACTTTAGGTGAATAAACTCAGGTGAATTAGTTTACTGCACCAAAAAAATGCACAAAGTGATATTCACCATGCGGCCTCCCTGCAGGATTCGCCCACGACCGAGATCTAAAAACATGTCTCAAAACCAACTAAGCAGACGCACTATCAATAATATATCATCGTTTTAAAACGAATTGATTGTTAAATCTTTTTAAATTAATAGGTAATAAATGATTCTGTAAACCTAGATCACCTATGCTAACCACCTTTGTCAAATATATATATTATAGATTTTCACATTGATCTTGTTAGAAACATATTTTGCTGGACAAAGTAAAATGGGGAACCATTTTTGCGCCAGATATCCTCCGTTTTGCTTACTCAGCCTCCACTTACCACTGTTTGTCCCAGTCGATATAAATATTGATTGATTGCCATTCAAAATACTATAAATATGTTTTGTAGTGTCATTTGTGTACACGTCAATATTATCAACGTTATATCAAATCAATTCACTCAGATTAAATCATAGGATTAAATTATTCTTACTTTCATCAATAACAATCATTGCGTCATGCTACTAAAGGTGAGCTTGCATATTATTTCGCGTAATGGAGATAATGTCTTTAAGACATTACAACTCCATTAAAAAAGTTTTATTTGTTTTTTTACTGACAGTATTTACTTATTTAAATAGAAACGTAGATCTAATCTTTATTTATTTTCAATTAACTAAAGTAATTCAATAGACGTATAAAGAGAGATAGGCTAATATCAAGAACATGTGCTAAGAAAAGAGGTAACACAATATTCAGCGTGGATTTTATGACGTCAACCTGCGTCGGGTTTCCATTCTACGCAAGGTAGAATTATTGAAGCCGTTTTTTTTATTTCATTTCAAATAACAAGATGAATTAGATTAATAAAATTAATGTGAAGATAGAAGAAAGCATGAATTTCTCAATTTTAAATTGATGTTAAAAAAAAAACCATAACTACTTAATTATATTAAGTTG